>BOSO01006212.1:0-47834 GCA_018403395.1 Gorsachius goisagi
TGCGTGGGGTTGTTGTGACCCCAGGGCAGGACCCGGCCCTTGGCCTTGCTGAACCTCACACTGTTGGCCTGGGCCCATGGATCTGCCAGCAACAGTCCTGGCTGGATCTCTGGCTTTTCCAGGATGACAGGAGACCAGGTCACTAGTAGCTGAATGTCTCAGAAGGGGCAGCAGGTCCCAGCTTTGCTACAGAAGGATGTCCAAGTCACTTGAGACAGCAGCTGCCTCTCCTTGCACCCATCAGAAGATGGCTTCTACTGAAGCTTAGAAGCATATGGCCCTCCACATCCCAAGCTCTTTCCCCAAAATATGGGTCCCACATGCTGGAACACGCAGATTATCACTGCAGCAGAACATCTTCCTCAGGAGCAAGGCAGAGGAAGGCATCCATGTGCACAAGCATTCCCTGCCTGTGGTATGAGCCCAGGCGTGTTGAGTTGTCCCGAGCAACCCATCTCCCCTGTCTTCTCCCCTGCAGAGGACATGGGCTGGGCATTTTCAGCTCTATCCTAGAGTACCAGGATCTTCCCAGAAAGAGGTCCTAGAGCTCCTCTCCACCCCCAGATCACCCTTGGGGAGTTGAGCACTCACCACACTCTGGGGCTAGCAGTAGGAGCTCTTTACCCCCAGCTCCAGAACACCTACATGCTCCTGGGCTGACATGGGCACCCAGGTGCCCTCCTGCTGACCACATCCTGAGTGCTTTCACAGTGACTGCTTCTCCTATGGCTCTCGACCACTTACAGATTCCTTGAGTGGTGTCAGGCTGGTGGTCACCTCTGGGTCCAAACCCTCTGCTCTAGACTTGGCCAGTTCGGCTGCTGAGGGCCATGCCCAGCTGAGATGGGGACATCTCCAAGGATGGAGACCCCACAGCCTCTCTGGGCACCTTTTCCAGTATTTGACCACACTTACGGTGAGAAAGGTTTTCCTTAATTTGAGCTGGAGTTTCCTCTGCACCAGTTTGTCTCCAGTGCCTCTTGCCCTCTCACTGGGACACCTCCTAAAAGGGTTTGGCTCAGCTTTCTCCATGCTCTCCCATCAGCTATTTGCAGACAGCAGTAATGTCCCCCCCTCCAGCCTGGTCACACCAGTCTCCCATGGCCTTTCCATCTTGAGCTCCAGTGGCAACCATCCTGGGGGCCTCCTGTAGGCTCACACCAGTCTCTCACAGGTTTCTTGCACTAGGGAGCCAAGATGGGACCAGTTAGCCCTAGAAGTTGTCCCCAAGGAACATGAACAACCGGCATCAGTTAGACATCATACTGCTGACCACGCTGAACACTGTGGCCCAGCCAACTTTCCACCCACCTAGTAATCCTCTTCGCCAGCCCCCATGTCTTCAATTCCACTGTAAGGAGGCTATGGGAGACAGTGTCAAAGCCTTCCTAAAGGCCAGATGAACACTCACTGCTCTCCCCTTGTCTGCACAGCTAGCCACCTCCTTGGGGTATGCAGTGGGATAGTTCCCCAGATCTTCCTTCTTACCCTTCTTGAAGACAGGTGGGACATTTGCCTTTTTCCCCTCCACAGATCACCAGGACTTCTCAAAGATGAGAAAGTGCAATGGCATCAGCTGGTTTCCTCAGCACCTCCAGATGTTTCCTTCAGACTCTGCCATTAGACTTGGGCCCTGGCAGGTTTGAAAACAGACCTCACCAGCCAAAATGAAGACAAGAGCAGCACCAACTACCTGGTCTTCTCCGGGTCCTTTGCCACAAAGTCCTTTGCTCCATTAAGGAGCAGACCTGCATTTTTCCAAAGCCTCCTGCTGCTGCTGAAGCCCTTCTTAATACAGAAGCTATTCTTTTTGTCCTTCACTTACTTCTCCAACTCCAACTCCAGCTGAGCTTTGGCTCTCCGAACTCCAGCCCTGCACACTCAAGCCCTGTCTGTTCCTTCAGGGCTGCCTGTTCCTCTTTCTACTTTCTGTGCACTCCCCTTTCCCTTCCCGCTTGTCCACGCTACCTGCCCACTGCACTTGCCCGAATTCCTCCAGAAGGTCCTCGGATTTTGCACAGCTCTGGCACGTAGAATAGTTTAGGCTGGAAAATACCTTTGAGATCATCAACCATTAACCGTGCTTCAGTCTGCTCTTAAATGCACACTTAGATCAGTGAATCCACCACAGCTCTTGCCCTGCTCCCACCAACATGGTTGTGGCGGTTTGACCCTGGCTGGATGCCAGGGGCCCACCAAAGCTGCTCTATCACTCCCCTCTAACCGGACAGAGGAGAGAAAAGTAAATCATCCCTATGCTGCTCGACCTAATACAATGGTCTAGGATAGCGTAGGACAGCTTAGTCCACAAGCCTTGTCATGTCAGCACCGGTTTGGATTCTGTCCACCTTCCACAAGCCTTGCAGGAGTCAGGCAGCTTGGGAAATGCTTAACTGCCCTGCAAGGGTGTCCCCATGTCCTCCAGCTCCTAGAGGCTCTGCCAACAGTTACCTCCCCATCCGAGCCTCCCTGAACTGTCCCCACTCTACGTTTGTCTTCTCACCTGGAGAATCATCTGCTACAATGATGTGAAGACAAAAGAGTAGAAGAGCTCATTAGTTTTTCCTCCAATGAGGCAGAAGAAAGCACGCCATGGTTTGCACCAACAAAACCTCATTCCGACACCCTTGGCTAAAGAAGCGGCCTTGGACCCCGGCTTAGAGCAGTCAGTCCCTCTAACCTGGGGGAGCTCTCAACCTTCTGGAAGCCAAGCAAGCCTTTGGCAGGCTGCAGCAGTCAGGCAGAGCTGGTGTCAGCCCCTCTCCATCCCAATGCCATCCTCCAGCACACCCCCAGGACAGCAGCCCAAGCACCAGAGATGACTGCCAGGCCAAGCAATTGGCTGGGGCGGCAATGCTCCTGGGATCCACACCAGCCCTGGCTTTTCACTCACAGTCCAGGACACAGCTTTTCCAGCACCCATAACAGCACTGGGGTCGAGCAGAGATGGTTCTGACAACGTTCAGGCTTGAGATACTGCCCTAGACAGGCGTCCTTGGGAACGGGCTGGGGCATTGGTCTGTAGCCCTCTAGAGCAACTCCACCAAGGGCAAACCAGAAGCTTGCAAGAGAGGGGACACAAGCAGAGATTCCCGCCCATGGCAAGTTCAAATAAAAAACAGGCTGCGTAATGGGACCATTGACTGAGCAAGCATGAAGAAACCAGGTCGACTGAAGTAATGCACCAGGCTGAGGGCAAAAGGAGTATGGCCGCAGGGTGACTGCTCCTGTCCCCACTAAAATCTTGCTTGGGTCTCTGGAGAAAGTGCAGAAAGCTGCCCACAATAAATGACCAAGTCCATTCCATGCACAAGAACACTGCAAGTATCTACCACGTTAACTAAACAACACTGCTTAGGAATAATTTCCTCAGATAAGCACAAGAAGCCACCAGCGGTCCCCATTTGGAGGCCAGGCTCATCTTCCCAGGCCCACTGTGACCAGCAGGGCAGGAGCCGCTAAGGAACACACCACACCACCAGCAGATCAAAGACCATACCTGCAGCCTCTGGACAAGCAGGGTCTCCTCCTCTCAGCCCACCATCAAGCTGTTGTTCACAGGCAGCCATTCCCACCAGCTCCTCTGAACCCCAGGACTGCTGGCACCACGTGCCTGGGGTCACTGGGACCCGGGTACAAGGGCACAAGCTGCTGCGCAACAGAGGTCTCGGGGCAGTGCTCATGCAGAGGGAGACTTCTACCAGAGCACGCTTGATGCTGCCTTGGGGGACCATCACGAGGGCACTGGTTAAACCAAAGCCACCGCAACATCTTTCATGCCCTGCTTGTCAGCAGTGGGTTGAGCCGCAGGGTTTAGATGACGGTGGTACAGATCCCAAGGACACCTTCAGTTTTCCAGCTCGTTTTACACAAAATCGCAACTCCTTCAGAGCGCTGCCTGTCTGAAGCGCCTCAGGGCTGTCCGTCCAACTGCCAAAGCACTTGAGGATTTATCTGCTTCTGCAGCCAGACCTGGCTCCTGCCCACAGAAGCAGCCCTTACATTGATCTCTCCCACCTGCCAAACAAGCCTCCAGCCTGCTCAGGATTCCAGGCATCAGCCTCCAGACAGCTTTTCTTGGCAAGTTTAAGGGCCATCTCTCAGCACCAGAGGTAACCAGTCACCAAACATCTCGTGAAAATTAAGCCTAGCAACTCTCATGCTTTTTAAGATTTCCTTTATTATTCCTTGTGCCATTTGCAGTGACTCCTGAGGTCAGCGGTACTATCCTGGAGTTACACAGCGTGCAGCTACCTGCCTGCTTCCTCTCCACTGGCTCTCCAAGCTGCATTCACAGGTAACTAAGATACACACTACATAAACTCCACCCAAGTATCAGTCCCACTTCCCAGAACAAAATGGAAATGATATTCCTGCTCAATCGCTTAAACTCGCAGCCAAAAACCGAACAAAAGCAACAACTGCTCCCGTATTATTTGTGGCTCAAGCTGTAAACGCTGACACTCGCCAGCAGCCAGCCCGGCACGTTTACATCACCTCTCTGCTGCATGCATGCTCCTCCACACAGCCCCGGCTGAGCGAGCAGCTTAGACCCCGCCTACACAATGGAGCTGCCGCAAGGAAACTGGGACCCTGCACTGGCTCCACTGCAGTAACGACCCTTGCTTATGTGCACAGGGCGGGACAGCGCGCTTTAACGTAACGGGTAGCTACCTTGCATTCGGTACAGGGCAGAGGGAACACCCGCAGTGAGCGAAGAGCTGGTCCCTGCTACAGGCGTGCGGCATCCTTCCCGAAGGAGAGGCTTTACAGTCTGGAGATCACTGCCAGGTCACGCCGTTAGCACAGACAAAGAAAGCAGGCAGTGAGCACACATGTTAATCCATTATTATTTATTAGCTGTACAGCAGTATATTCTCCTTCCCAGCTTTCAAACCCCATTACATATTTTATAACAGTATTTTTTTTCCCCATGTTGGCTTCCTAAAATAATGAAAAATATCACACAGTACAGCTAAGTACAAAAATGCATCAACCTAGAGTCTGATAGCTAAACTGATAGCTCTCTTAAAAGCGATACATAGAAGAAAGATTTGTTTGAAATCAGCAAGACTGAGGCTCTATAAAAAGCTTACATATTTTAACATGTGACAGTTCATATACAGGCATAATTTGTATTTCACATTATTCCTTTTTTGTCTTTATCAGAGATCCAAAACTGTGTAAATTACTGACCTATTAAAATTTCCTGGCCCAGGTTTTGAGGGCTGCAGTGACCCACTTATAAATCACCACTTCTGCCTTAACATAGGATTCATAAACACAAAATACAGCTACAAGATAGAGCAAAGAAAAGGTAGTCGTGAAATTATAACTCAAAAAGAAGGTTAATTGTACATGTTTCAAACGCCACTTCTGTGTGCTTCAAAGCCAGATTTCATACGTGGGTTCCTCTTGTTCCACAAGCAATAGTCTGGGGATGTCTCTGTTCTACGTGATTGGTTATCGACAGCTTTTCCAACATTTACACTCTATCAATTCTCTTGTCACTTAAAAGGAATTAAAATACTGGGGTTTATTTAAACTGCATTTTTGCATACCTCTTAATTAATGGAAAAAGATTAAAATGTAAAAAAAGTTATTTACAAGCTTGACCATTACAGAAATGCTTTGCAGAAAGCAAAGCATATTAAGGACAGAAACCAGTTGGAGCATGCCAAAACTACTGTGTGCAGCCGACTTGGACAACCGGAGCTAGTCAGTGGGGAAAAGCAAAAAACATTTTAAAAGCCTAGAACCCTTCCAAGTCTGCATTTTACAGTTAAAAACACTACTGAGAGAAGGAGGCTCAAGGGCTCTGGGAACTGGAAGGGCAAGTCCGGAGTGGTTTACCACATACTCTAGCCAAGGCTTCCACTTTTATGTATTAAAACTTGGTGCACGTAAACACGGCCCTTGGACCAGCTTTACAACGCAGTTCAGAGCAAAACTAAAATCAAGCATCTCACAGGAAACCCTCAAGGACTCCAAAATATTTCCTAATGTTCCATGATCCTGTAATGCTAACATAAAACAGCAAGTTCTAGTTAAATCACATTCTAACATCATTTTGAAGTTTTATTTCCCAGTATGTTTTGGTAAAATGGTCTAAAATGATGCATTTCCCAAAGCCAAGAAAAAAAGGTAAAAGGAAAAATAGATTTGAGCCGCTTAAACACAGCCCAGGCCAGTTCAGTCAGCCAGTGTAATCTTCCTCCATCACCGGTCCATCATGCTGAGAATCATCTCAGGAGTGAGGTCTCCATTGGGAGCTTCCACTACTGCAGGCTGAGCTTCCTCCTCTTCCTCTGCTGTTTCCGCATCAGGTTCTTTCTTTACTTCAACTATAATATTTTCAATTTCACCAGTGTTCTGGTCTTCAACCTGAATGATTGCTGCAGCTGGAGGGGCAGAAGAGAAGAGGGGAAATGACAGATTTTTTTACTGGTTCCAGAGCTGGCTGGCACACCTCACCAGGTTAACTTTTCAGTAGATATTTAAGACTCTTCCATGGAAAGGGAAGGTAGGGCCCACAAGGCACATTCCCACATTAGCAGGAAGCGATTCAACCTGCCTTGTTCACCCAAGCATCGAGCATCTATTTCCTTGCCCCTGTATAAAGATGTGCTACCACTACAACAGTTTCAGGATGCCTTTTGATGTTAAGACATTATTCCAACAACGGACTTTGTAGAGTAACCAACAAACAAGACCATGTCTATGTATGGGCGTAAGGCAAAACTTTGAATTCAGGGGAGTCCAGTGATGCCGGTGATGACTTCAGCATAAAATGTTTCCACAGGCTGTAATTCTAGGAAGGACACAGGCCACACTCGGAGGACTGAGCAGACAGGCCAGCTCCTGGGGAAGCCATTACCCCTTGAAGTGTAAGAAACAATACTTTTGTGTTTTTGCAAAGGGAAGCCACACTGTTCAGGAAAGATAGGTGTGGTGTTGAAATGCACCTGTAGTGATAAGAAAGCTTGTAAAACAAGCCTGCAGCAGCTGGACTTTTTAGGGACATTAGGCAGGAATCATCTGCTAAGAAGGCTTGGAGAACAAGCCATTACCACCTCACAGCTTGTAAACAAAACATTACCACCTCCCAGAGCAAAATCATATAGAAATTTGAAAAGTAACAGGTTGGCAACCAAAAGCCATGTATGGTATGATGCGTCAGAAATAAGCATTGGCTAGGTTGTGAACCTGGAGTACTCAGCCAATGGGAAAGCAGGGGAGGGCTTTGTGTGTCATGAGCTAGGGTATATGAACCCATCCCTGGAAACTTTCAAGACCAGGTTGGACTGGGCTCTGAGCAACCTGACCTAAGTTACTGGTGTCCCTGCTCACTGCAGGGGGGTTGGATTAGATGACCTCTAGGGGTCCCTTCCAACCCAAAACTATGATTGTTTCTATGATTCTATGAACCATGCTGGGTAACCATGGCGTGCTCTCCTGCTTGCAGGATGCCCGTCATTCCAATTGCGAATAAAAGGTATTTTTTCCTTCACCAAAGAACCTGCCTCAAGAAAAATTGAGACATTTCTCACAGAAGGAACAGATTTGCCCTTCCTGCTTTGTTCCTAGAACTTGTTTATTTAAGTTTTGCAGTTACCGAAGTCTATTCTTACGGAGACAACTCTGTAGAGTTGAAACAACATCTGCGCTGATGCTCTGCTCAGAACTACAGGCCTGAAGCACGTTTGTTTGTTGTAATACATATTTAAGTCTACCTAGGTAAGAATACTGTGGTGATGGTACCAACAGCTGCCTTACCAGGACTTGTACGTTAGTAGAGACACTGTAACCGGTGCAGAAAGGAGCGAGCAGTTTGCACATCTATGAAGTAGAGTAATACTAAAGTAAAAATAACACCCTCTCCTTTTAGCATAGTCTGAAGCAGCTATGTTCCCTCATCACCAGGAAATGCAGGCAGAAGGCGAGTTCTTAGCAAAATAGAGACAAGTAGAGTTTAAATAAGGTCACACAAGGGGAGCAGTTCTCCTACAAGAACTGCCAAATCCAAGGAAAAAGCAGCTGAAGCAAGCAGTGTAATATCAGCTTCAATTAGTGACTTACGCTGGGATTGTTTTGGTTGGGTGGCAGCTTTTCCTGGTGGTCTTCCTCTTCGTTTCTTACTGGGAGGTGGTGCAGGAGCCTCTGGCTCGACTTCAGGTTCAGCCTCAATTTCTACTGCTGTCTCCTCCTCATCTTCATTATCATCCAAATCTGGTTCAGCGTTTTCCTCTGTAAGAAACGTTGTATCAGGTAAATCTTCGATTTAAACAAGAATGAAACAGAGAACCACCATCAAATCCTCATCCAAAAGGAGCTGACTCATGAGGAAGAATGCAAACAAGCCGTTTGTCAAGAAGCTGGTGGCACAGACTGTTAGTTAGACCCTCACACTAGAGAGAACAAGTTGTCCTTCAGAAAGCAAAAGGGAACACAATTATGTTAGATTATGCAATAAAAGCTCCTCTGCACATCCACAAAGGAGCTTAGGGAGACAATGGCAGGAGGGGGACCAAATAATACACTGCTGGGCTATTCCTAGGCCCATCAGAGGAGCCATCAGCCCAAAGTCCCACCTGCGCAACCCAGAGCAGCACAGAGGTGCACAATGGAAGGTGGGAACCCAAATCAATGACTTCTGAGGAACAAACATCTTGTCCAGGCCACTCCTAGGACAGCCATCAGCCCCAGCATCCTGGTGCGAAACCCACCACTCCCCAGGATCACCTTTCAGACTCAGGGGTACAGGGAATTGCTGGCTGGGGGTGGGACACATAATGGGATGCAAGGGAAAGGCAGTTTCAGATCACAGAGGACTATTTATGGGATACTGGGGCAATTTGGAAAGGAACAAGCATTGGAAAATAGAGAGGCAAGAGGATAAAAGCAGCCAGTCACATGTAAATAGTGGTAGGAGCCACTACAGTATCTCTATGAAACACTAGAACTCAAGAGGGAACCAAGAGCAAGTCTCCTGGTCCTCAAGAAACGGCAATGCCACACTTCAGTCCTCCTCTGTTAAGTAGATAGGAAACCAGGGTAGCAGCTCCCAGACATGGGAACTTGGGTCCAAGACTTCAAAAATCTCAAGTTAAAATATAGGAGAACCACACAAAACTGGGGAGTTCTTAGGCATTAGGGGTGAGCACAGGTCTGCAGACCATTCACCATGCTTTCCAAGGCCATCAACATATAGTTTACCAACCAGCAACCAAGAGGATTTTCCCCAGGACCTCTCTTTAGAGGCAGGACAGGTCTAACACAGTAGATTTTATGAGGCCCTGTCTACTCGTTAACTGAACTTACTGCTCTACACTTTGTTCTTCAGAACACTCCTTGAAGTTACTAGGTTAGCACCATCGACATGTTCAGAATGCTTTGGGCAAAACCAAAGCAGACAAAAAGAAGTAAGAAATGTTGGATTGGATACTATTGCTTGGACAGCAAAATTATTGCCTTCAAATTTCTAAGGGCGTCCACGCTTTGGCTTTGCTCATGAACGAAAGGGCCATTGCATTGCGTAAAGCATACTTCTGTTTATCTGACTAAAGGGGAAAAATAAACCCCATCAAGCTTCCCTTATGCACACTGAGGCATGTAAATGCTGCATTATTTTACACAGTCACTCAATGAATATTCCCCAAGCCAAATTTCTTTCATTTATTGGATTTCTCAGGTCCCACCTTTTTAGAGCTTCTTTACATTCCCCCCCTTGACTCAACGTCAATCAACTAACAGTCTGTCTAACACTGGGTGGACAGGCCAATCAGGAGACTAAGCTATCGTTTGCCATTTGGTATTTTTCCCATTAGCATAAGATAGGTCTGTCTCATCACAGCTTTGCTCACCATTTTTAGCGGTTTAGCAGTTGCCAAAACTCATGGAACTGCAGATCTAGAGATAAAACCAACCACGTTCTCCTGAGGACATGGTTAGGATCTCTTTCTTACCATTACTCAGCTCACACTGGTCAATTCTTTACATCTATCAAATGACTCCTGAGGAAGCCAACCCAGACTTGTCAACTCATCTGGGGCTGAAGGGATTCTCTCAGTCACAAAGTCGTACAACGCTCAGCATCAGTTCACCTAGCAAGTGTGACTTTTTGACCAGCTTTCCCAAAAAACCTGAACCCAGATCATATCAACTAAATAAAATCCAGGTTTTTAGAACAGGCTAATCTCCCAGGAAGCCTACAAATCAGATATTAAAAATTAGATAATCCAGAATACCACCTTTTGAATTACCTTCCATCAAGGCAGTTATTTTACTCTCTCTGCCTCCACAATATTTTCGTATTTTAAATGAACAATTGGTTACACATGCTTTATTCAACTGATCATAACACATTTTTTTCACATATCTGTACAAATGTGAGATGAAGCACTTACTGCTATAGTTTTTGCAATCAAGATTTGCACAAGCCATTTGACCATACTCATCCCATCAAACCTTGCCACGTAAGAATTTCAGATACACATTCTCTAGCCAGAAAGATCCCTGTTCTCCCAACCTACAGCCCTTGATTAATTACAGAGAGTACTCCAGATAAAAGAGTAATCAGCAACACTGCTTTTGCAGAATTATCTTTGAACTGCTTGGTCTTGAGACTATACTTGGATTTTCCTGCTGAAGACATGAGTAAGTTTTCCCTTTGCCAGGAGGGAGGACCGTGACTGAGTTTTGCCTTCATAAATAATACCACAGTGAAGGTGATGACTATCTGCTGCAGCAATTCCTGCTATCTCCCTGTTCTGGAAAAGCTTACAGACAGTAGCCACCCTATGACAAATTGCACCTAACCCATCTTCTGGCATGCTGTCCAGGAAGTCAGAGCCCCTCCAAAGCCATCTTCTCAATACCAGCATACATGCAAACACACCCGTGAAGTTGAAGACGCCACCAGCCCCTTGACCCTTTACTTGTCTCAGTAGGCCCTTCGCATCAGTCCATAGATTGCCAGCACGATCTCCACCATTTCTCTTGGATGCTGCCAGCCTTCCCCCATGGAAGCAGCCAGGCTATTCAGCAGTGGTGCTGTCTGGAGATGCCAATGCTACCCAGCAGCGATGAAGCAGGAGCACGCACCATTTCATAGCAGCGCACCACAGAAACAGTTTCTTTTGGGACACTGAAAACATTACCAGAGAATTTTGCACACAGAAGAGCAGGCAGGACAGGAACTTGGCAGCCTGGGCAAGGGGCGTCAGTGTGTTTTTTCCAAATACTCTGTCTTGGAAGAGGCCCAGGACAGCAGAATCTATACTATCCCTCACCTCTGTACTTGGCCATGTACTATCATTTTTTTGCTTGCCAACTAGATGGAAACCTTTAAAGTGCCAGAACAAACCTGCAGAACAGGCAAGCTAACAGACACAATGAATCGCAGGCCTGTAATTCTCAGAATGTACTGAGCTGTTTCTTACCACTATCAGAGGAATCTTCTTTCTTAGACCGCATCTTTCTCTTTCGGCCACGTTTGCCCTTCTTTGTCTCTCCTCCATTCTCTCCTTCCCCACCATCTAGGCCAGAGCAGTTATCAGCGTGTCTGGCCATTGTGTTCTACTCCATGGAAGAGAAAAAAATACAATGTGCATTGAATTGATCAGATATCCTGGCTCTTTCAAACACGTTTCTGGTAACTTATGTCTTTTTTTTTGTTTTTTTACAGGAAGACTATTTAGGGGAAATGGGTAAGTTTCATTAACTTTTATCAATAAAGTCACATTTTCACATTGCTCATGTCAACGCTAAAACATGGTAGTAGTAATCTTGAATTATACCAGGTCTCCCCACCTCTCTTTTCCTCTCAGAGTGCTCTATTTAAAAGATCAGTGTTATTCCCTATATCTCACCCACTCTTCCTTTTAAGTAAACATGTTTCCCTCCCCTTGGCTCATTCTACCCCAAACCCCACAATTCAAACCAGCATATTCCCTTACCCTGCGAGTGAATGTTTTGCCACACTTGGAACAGACAAAGGCAGCAGGCACAAAGTTGGGATCGTGATATCGTTTGAAGTGCATATCGAGGAGCTGTTTCTGACGGAAGGTTTTATCACAATGGCTACAGGCATAAGGCTTTTCTCCAGTATGGGTCCGTTTATGCATGACCATGTGCCGCTCCTGACAGGGACAAGCAAGACAGGAAAAGCAACTTGAGGACTCAGACATACAGAAGAGTGAATTTGCAGCTAAAAGGAGTCCAAAACTTTATCCTTAATATTAAGGAAAAGATGATCCTGCAGGAATGTGAGAACATCTTGATTGATGGCATATTCAGCCCTAGCTACTTCCATCCTATATGGATCCCATCCCTTCCTGAACAGATACATCAAGGTTGTGACTGAGACTGTACTTCTCTATAGGGGAGCACTACAGCGAGAAGCAAAAGGCAACTGAACTTTCCTTCACACCCTTCAAAAGATTTAGAGCGCTAATTTGATCTTGACAGCTGGTCAAACTCAACAGCTAAGACTTCCACCTCGTATTTTTAGCTCCTGTTCCAACGCTCATAAGGGGTGCCAGTGCCACCAGCTTACCTGTCTGCATGCGTAATCGCACTGGTCACATTTAAAGCGCTTCTCATTCTTGTGAGACTTTTGATGCTGGATAAGGGCATACCGCTCATGAAACACAGCGTCACAATAGCGACACTTCTTGCCCTGTTCGATGTAGGAATGCTGCTTTCGCAAATGGACACCTAGGAGCAGAAGAATCAGAGGCTTTAATCACCATGGCTTTCCAGGCATGAAAGACTAGCCTACAGTCCCTTTCCTTCATGATCTTCCCTCCACATGCTCTTGAGCTCAAGCCAAAAAAGTGAAATAGTTAATTTAGGATTCAACTAAAAACCTAAGACTCATAATTAAAAGCAACCAGAATAATTTCTAGACAGAAAGCTCTTGCAGAAAAGCTCCAAGTTTTTCCACAGGATTCTAGATTTTGTTATTAGTTGCAATCTGTGCTGATACATACACTATGCTCGCGTTTGATAAGGTATGAATGTCAAACTAAAGTGTCTTGTGGGCTGTTATGACTGCTCTGAATTGCCTGGATACAGCCAGAAGCCAGGTAATACACTGAGGGACACAGGATTTTCTGCAGGATTAGAAGTCAAGAGTGACAGGGCTAGAAGGCAATGGGGATACCAGCAGATAATCCCCAACAGAGGTTTCAGTCACTTCTTTAAAGTTCTCTAACTAAGAACATACCACAGCTGCATGAGGTAGCTTAGGGTAGACTAAAGTATTATTAGAAGAAAAATTCATCACTAACATCAGTTTTCCTCTGTTGTAAATTAGCTAGTTTGCTCCTGACATCAACTGGCTGCCATCCTCTCAAACTGCCTCTCACTGTAGCACTTTACACTTGTCTTTATTGGAAGGGAGCCTGTCTTCCCATTACTTGGGTGGTATTTTGTTTATAGACACAAAGTTCTGCCAAATCATGGCTTCTTCCTTCTCTTCAGCTGCTCTGAGCCCAACATTATTTTTCACCTTCTTGTAGAACATAAAAGAGAGCCTGCCTGCCGGAAGCACATGGGGTACTGCTTGCTAGATCAAGACTCCCCTACTGCAAGGACTTGGGGCTTTTGTGGCAACTCAGTCTCTCCCACCCTGTCTGTGGCACACAGCTTCACATCCTGGAAAACTGAACTATTTGGTCTAATTCAAACCTTTTAGCTTGACGAAAATATCTCTGCACGAAACTTAATGGCCTCCAATACGCAGGAGGCCAAGCCAAGCGATCTTTTGGTTTCTCAGACCCCAATCCTTATGCAGCTGTAATCTCAATCAGAGTTCAATAAATGCTGGAAATCCATGGGGCTGAGAACAGTAACTTGCCTTGTATGGCTGGAAAACTTGCTACATTTTCAAATTATGAAAAGAAACTGAAAATTCTTATAGTTTGCAGCAGCTACTGTAAGCTAAAAGTGTGTATTACCAGCCATACATCTAAGCCTGTGCTTCATGTTGTACAGTTACCTGAAGTATTAGGTTAAAAAGGAAAAAAAAAAAAATAGATGGCAGTTTGGTTACATGAACTCTAGTTCTGGGAAGTGGTTTGTAGAATCTTCACCAAATGGTCGCTTCTGTGAGATACATACCCAAGTCACTCTTTCTCGCTATAACGGTATCACAGTGAGGACAGTGAAATTTGGCCACATTCTCTGTGTGCTTCTGCAAAATGTGCATCTTCATGGTACCACTCTGAGTGAAGCGAGCATGGCAGATGTAACATTCATATGGCTTCTCTCCTTTAGTAGCAGAAGGGAAAAAAAATAGCACAAGTACTTTTATTAAAAAGAAATCTCACCAAACAAAACCACCTCCCAAAAACTTGCAACAGACAACTAGTTGATAGAAACAGTAACTCTAGGAAGAGCTCAATAATGTCCCTTTCTCTAGAAGTTTTAGGTCCAGTAGGCATGTCCGTAGGAAGTGACTTGAGTTCAGTCTCTAAGCAAAGGAGTTGAAGTCTCCTTACTTTGAGAAATGCACGGGAGACTTACACGCAGGCTGTCAGAAGACACCAAGTGGCATCAGATTTTTTTGGAGGTGGGGGTTCTGAATGCTCATGTATACATGCAAGGGTATCTTTTCCCCCTTTCAATTTTAGCATGTGTTTAATTTGGCACTCCAGTAACGCTCTGTGCTAAAACCATCCCTATTTCTATTGAAGAAAAAAAATTTAGGATCTTTAGGAACTAACACGCATGAGACGCTTTTGCACCTACACACAAGTATGAAACTGTAAATGCCCATAATGTTCAACTGGAACACTGATAATAGGAGTTTATTCTCTTCATACTAGAAGTGCCTGTATTTTATCACCTGACAGTCAACTGGAAATCAGAATCCTCCAAGCTCATTTCCCAGTGCAGCAATTACTATCAGGTTATGCATTTACTCGCACTTACAAATCATTGCCTTTCTCTCCAGCTACAGACTTTTATAAAGGTTTTGTTTCAAACTGCAAAATAGTATTTCTTTTGATCTTTAGGTGTTAGCACACATTGTACACAGCCTCAGCACTCTGACACTGAAACGTTACAAAAACCACACTAAAAAAAATACGGCATGGATACCAGAGTGGGTCCTCATGTGCCTCTTCAGTTTGTAGGTATCCCTGCTGGCATAGCTGCACAAGCTGCACTGGAACGGACGCTCTCCAGTATGAGAACGAATGTGGCGTTTCAATTTGCTAACCTGGAAGTCAAGAGCAGGACTGAAGTTAGCATAGATGAGCAGGTCAGATTGCCAAAAGTACAAGAAATCAGTCGAGAGTTTAAGGCAGCCTATTTTTACTCTTATCTTGCCACTAAAACAAGCAAGCATGTTTTAATACCATTCTTTCACTGCACATAGCCACTCGCTCCTGCCCACTCTAGTTCACCTCCCAACCTCATTCCCAGTCTCGCCTGATGCTTGTTCCCACTTTCAGTGCAGCCTGGTTTAGTCTTGTGTTCACCTTACTGTTATCGACCATCTCAGCATCTGAGGACACGCTAAAATTTGAAAGCATCCTGGAGAGACAAGAAGATCTGGGAAAGCAGGCACCCAAGAAACATTGTGGGGGTTACTGTCCCCTGTACAGTATCTTTTTCTCCACGGGGTGCTTTCTTAGGTTCTCTCAGTTACTTTGAGAGGAATAAGATACATAAATTCCTTGCTAAGAATAACAAAAATCTAGTCCTGCAATCAACAGGGTGACTTAATTCCTTTCCTCTCCTGTTTTTATCTAGAAGGCATGAGCCCAGCTTAAAAGCTCAGCATGAACACAAATGTTAAGGCATTTTCTACTCCAGCCTGACCACGCTGCTTAATCACCAGCCTATGTCTACAAAACACAGCACGAGCTCACACAAAGACCAACTGGGTTACTCTTTCCTAATTCATACTATGAAAACCACTGCAACACCATTTATTCAGCACTCAAACCACAGGGCCTGGAATTACAGCACTGCAGCGAGTGTGGGTAGGAGAAAAAAGCCCAAAGCCCCTACTCAGCCTCTCCCTACTGTAGCCTTCTTCCACTGCAGAGATCCCGTTCTGTTTTTAAATACGCTGCTCATCATCTTGCTCAAATTTCCTATCACAATATAAAAGCTGTCCTGTAGCATAAGTAGCAATACTGCATAGGGGAGAGCATTCAAGGAAGCTTAATTTGCTCGAGCAAATTAGACAATCACCCAATATTAGCAAAGCTACTTTTCACCAATATTGCAGCAGAGGCTCACTAATTGTGGCTACAGACACCTTAATGGTATAAAAAAAATAACGTGCAGAATGTACATTTCTAAAATGGGAGGGCACCTCTAGCCTGAAAGTACCTCCTACTGCAGCAGGAGACGGCTGCCTCCTTCAACACAGAGCACGCTACAACTCCTGCAAGCATCTCAAAGGCCAAGTAATTTAAGAAACAATGACAACTATTGTCTCCAAAGAGGAAATGGATATCACCTAGGACTTCTGTGCATAAATACTCTCAAACTGCTTTCTCATTAACTGCGGAAATGGCACCATTTGCTTCCAAGAGGAGACCTGATTTGTAACTTTTTTTGCTCAGAGCCTTTTAAACAAATGACTAAAGAGGAAATGCCTAAGAACAGAGTTTATAACAGATGGTGAACAAGCTCTGAAGCATCCAAGGAAGTATTCAGTGCTGTAACAATTAACTAACATACCTCCACACTAGCATAATCACACATGGAACATTTGAATGGTTTCTCATGGGTATGTTTGTAGCGGCGATGCCGAACCAACTCTCCACTGGTCACAAAGGCCATGTCGCAGTCTGGGCACTTGTGAGGGCGAGTACCTAAGTGTTTGCAGCAAGACAGGAAGACAATGACATCCAAGTTTAGTGGCAAAAGAAAATACGGGACAGCTTTTTTTTTTTTTTTTTTTTTTTTTTTTTTTTAAGTGAGATAACATTGCTTTCATATTCTGAAAGATTAGAGCAACAAACAGTACACAGGAGTCAATTTTTGCATACATAACTAGTGGACTGAAGATCTCAGAGAATTAATAACCTTTCAATGAGGAAACAAACTCCCTTATTTTTGTATCACTTGGTTATTTAGAAATTTCAAACGATCCAGTTAGACATAACACAGGTATGCAGAAAACAAGGGATATGACACTTCTTTTTTTGGCAGAAAGGTCACAAAAACCTTAATTATAGTTCAATTCCCTGTAGTTCTATACTAGAAACTTAGGTTAAGGAGAAACAGAAGTGTGCTACAGTTCCTAGCTCTAAGTTCTATTGGTCCAGTTTGTAACCTATTCCTTGGGCTTTCATTTTTTTGTTGGGTTTTTTGGGGGGCTGGGGGTTTTTTTGGGGTGTTTGGTTTGGTTTTGGGGGGGATTTTTGTTGTGGGTTTTTTTCTGTTTTCAACTCCTTTATGTTTAGCTCCAGCCTCATTCTCATCTTACTTTTCTGCAAGCAGCACTGGCGACACAAAGCTTGGAACACGCACAAGATAAATGCAAGATTTTCTATAGCTTCATGTAATTTCAGATCAAGCCCAGGATCAGCTTTATACCTATGTACAGGATGAGCTTTGCACCTGACCTGGCCAGGCAGAAAACTGTGTTCAAATGAGAAATGAACAGCAGCACTGCATAGTTTCTTCATTTTTAGCTTGTTCCGTGAGTGGAATCAGATGGATTCAAGACAGATCCACCCAGATACTCTATTTATTCTAAAGACAGAACCAATCCCACAAAAAAGGTGGGGGTCAGTCTCTGCTCCCAGGTAACAGGCAATGGGACAAGGGGAAATGGCCTCGAAGTTGTGCCAGGGCAGGTTTAGGTTGGACATTGGGAAAAACTCCTTCCCTGCAAGGGCTGTCAGGCACTGGAAGGGGCTGCCCAGAGAAGGGGTTGAGTCCCCATCCCTGGGGGGATTTAAAAGCCAGGCAGAGGAGGTGCTTAGGGCCAGGGTTTAGTGGTTGGATGGCAGGGTTAGGGGAATAATTGGGCTTGGTGAGCTTAAAGGGCTTTTCCAACCTCAACGATTCTACGATTCTGTGAAAAACAACATATGCAAAAGCAAGAGTACCTGTATGAGTGTTGAGGTGGTTCCTCAGCAGCGTGACTGTCCGAAAAGCCCTGCCACAGAGATGGCACTTATGCGGTCTTTCATCAGTGTGGCTTTTCATGTGGCGGTCCAAGTTGGAACGACGTGGACAAGTGTAACTGCACAGTTCGCACTGGAATGTCTTCTTTACACCTAGTCACAAAGGAAATATTTATTCTTGACAGTACTGTGGCCTACTGCATCATGTAAGAGATCAGCAGGGAAAAGAATAGATTCTTGGAGGTGTAACTACTACAAGGAACCATCGTGTACCATTAAATCCAACTGCATATCCTTAGGAACAGTCACTGCCTATGGCTGGCTTGGCTTCAGTTTTTGTTAGTATGCCAGCACTCAGTGTTCCTTCTCCACTCTAAAAAGGGTTCCTCGATTTACAGTTTTTAGAAAAGTCAAACATACCTATTGCTGTATTTTGCACCATCTACCCTACCCAGCAATTGGTTAGGAAAAACCCGCAGAACTAATTACACTGTTTGTTCCTGATGTAAACCACATGTACAAAAACTCCTACATATGTATTACAGCAAGGAGAAGAATCTTTTCAATTGTAATCATACAGGTATGCTAATGCCCCAGCATCACACTCGAGGAAAACAAACTCCTTTATAGCCTAGATGGAGGAGATGGGAGGCTTGCCCAAGAAACAATAGAGCCCAGCGCTCTTACATAAAGCACTGTGCATGTCTGCTTTACTCCCACTTGCATCTACTCAGTCAGTGCAATCATATTGCCAGATCCCACCACAGCAAATAAGTTTTCAAAATCCACGTGCAGATGGGGAGCTTACCTTTCTTTTTAATTTTTGTTGGTTTAGGTGGCTTCATGTTGCCCACCACCTTTTCTGCATTGACCTCGGATAACAAACCCTCCTGCTGCTCCTCTTCGAAGTCATACACAGAGACATCCACATCTTTGCCTTCCTCAGTGTAGCGAAGCTTACTCTTTTTGTTTTTCTTTGTTTTTTTGGCTGGTGGTTGATAGTCTGGATCTTTTTGCCAATTGGGATCTTCCTGTGGCTGAAGTTCACCTTGTTCCAGTGTCTCCACCTCACCATTTGCCCCCACTTTCACTACTTGGAAGCCTTCTGGTAAAGGGAGGGTGTGACAGATCATGGGCTCTCCCTCCTGCAGGCCTCCTTTGGAAACCTCATTTTCATAAGCTCCCTGAAGTTCTTCCACAGACGTAGTGGCAACAGGTACAGTCACTGGTACAGGTACTTGGACCAGCTGAAGCTCACCAAGATTTATAGGCTGCTCTTCCATATTAACAACCTGAAGTGTTATGATCTGCGTGTCATCCACCGTGGCCTCCGTTTCTTGAGGCACCGCACCTTCCATTACTTCAGTCTTCATTTGAAGAAGAGTTGGATCCAGCTGTTCCATCATCACCATCTGCACACCGCTGCTGACATCCTGCACCACTTCACCTCCATCTGCTTGGTTTGTTGGTATATGACAAGCATCGTCCTCCTGCCCACCTTCTCGGCGTCTTTGATAGGTTTTTCTCTCTTTCCCCTTAATAAAAGTTTCTGATTCCTCCACAATAGCTTCGACCGCCTCACCTTCCATTTCACCTTCCTGCTGTAAAAACAAGAGAATGAATGCTGCACGCCATCCAACGGACTAGGTTTTTCTCTCTTTCCCCTTAATAAAAGTTTCTGATTCCTCCACAATAGCTTCGACCGCCTCACCTTCCATTTCACCTTCCTGCTGTAAAAACAAGAGAATGAATGCTGCACGCCATCCAATGGACTTTAACAACTGCACAAACCCCGCAGAGGGACAAGTGGCCTAAGAATAACCAGCTCAACAGCAGCAACATATTGCAAGCATATTCAGAAAACAGGAGCTGAGAACCATAGGACTCCACTAGCCTACTGCCACTGTAAGCCAAGGCAATCACAGAACACTGCCTGAAGTAAGACAACTGTACCGGTTTCTTGGAAAGTAAGGAAAGCAAGGAAGAGAGATTAAGTGATATGCATGTTCCCATTTCTCAAAGACCGCAAATCCCACAGGCAAGATGTACAGCAGTATTATTCCTTACTGAGCTTGTTTAGTCACTTCACATAGCTTAGCAATATCAGAGGCAGTCTTTGGCTATACATTTTAAAGGCATAAAAAATAACATATTTTTACATTTGAGAACTGCAGAACTTTTCCAGGAAGAAAAAGCACTAAGAACTGAGCACAAAAACCTAAGTCTCACTTGTTTCATGTCAAACTATTTCCTGTATGTTTAAATCTCTCTAAACAACAAAAAGAAAGAGGACATAATAATCAAGTTAGTCGAGTATATTTCTCGTAAGCAGCCCATACTTCAGTTCCTGCTCCCACTTCTGGGCACTGTCTGGTGTCTAAGCAGAGCAGAGGATGATGCCCGGTGGGTGCCCTCTTCAGCCCAAACAAGCCGCAGCAGGCAGACACGGCTCAGGTAAAAATTTCACATCAATTTAAATTATGTGGACTCAGAGCTGGTGGACTGTAATGCTTTCTCAGGGCACCTGGGTTAAATCTGTCCACAGTCACAAACAAACAATATTGAAGCTCAGCATTTTGGTGGGCCTCAACTGTAAATCTGAAAATAGTTGCATACAAGTGTAACATTGAGACTGTCTTCCTACTCAGACCAGATCATCCAGCATTCTTCTCTGCAGTCAGGGTAAAAAAAAATTAATACCTATCTTGTCCTGCAGGAAGGTTTTAAGAGTAATAAAACTACAAGAAATTATTGTTCAGCAGCTTTTTCCCCAAATGAAAATAATAAAAAAAATACTCCTTTCCTATGATTTTTAAGTCTACCTGTGTTTCCGGTGTTTACTTTGGAAAAATTAAAGCGGATTCCACAACCACATCAGATAAATTGTATCCTGATGGCAGGAAATGTATTATGCCCCTCACTTGAGCATTAAAAAGGTACCAAGGTCAATTTTACCGCCAAGACAAGTAACAAAAATGCCAGTTTCCTTACAAGGCTTGTGATAAAGTTGTGATTCCAATTCCAGATGCGCTAAGAGACTTCCATGTTTTCCTGTTGGATTGACCAGCCTCTCAGACAAAGCTAATGGCATCTATTTAACCTGTCTTGTGAACTCAACACTTCAATCTCACATCATACTACCTGCAAGTATCTACACTTAACCTTGTGTACTCCTTTTTGAAATACACAGGCTTACATATGTAAACATGAAACACAGCTGTCAGTCTTCCTTAGCTTTAAGAATTGCAAGACATGTAGTTGTTATTTTTAGGGAGTCCTTGCTTTTACTCTGCTGCCTTTTCCTAGTATCCTCTGCTCCTGTTGTGAGAACAATATAGTTCATATTGTTCTTCAGCCTGCTCAGACTGGGGACATCTATTAACGCACAGGCTTGATATTCATTATGTTGAGGGCAGCAGCAGTCTCCAGGGGGCACCAGACACCCAGAAATACCGACATATGGCTTCATGTGCGCTCTCGGCAGGGATCCGGCCTCTCCTTTCCTTTACCACCCATCAGCTTTTCAAGTCGGAGCAAATCCATATGGACAAACAGCTGAAGTACACAAGATGATGTAAGTACTTAACACTAGCCAGCAGGCAATCAGAACTGAGCGCTGGTCTTTGGCCTACAGCAACTGTAAAACAATCAGAGCAAATTGTTTTTCAATTATTTGCAGAGAGAGAGAGGAAAGAGAGAGAGAGAGGAGAAGCCTCTTCAGGTGACCAGAAGTCCCTGAATAAGAAAAGGAAGGACAGAGCTAAACAAAATATATGAATGTGGTAAATGGCTGGAGGGGTAATAACAAAAGACCTAAGATGGAGGTAAAAAATTGCAAAAGCCCATCTGCAGAGCTAATGCAAATCCACTTTAGTGCCTTGTTGAGGAACAGAGCAGAGGTCAGCAACCTTGACACAAACATGTGCAGCTCTGAGCAGTTCAGGTGTCACGTTAACTGCCGATCTCAAAAGCTGGTAACAACATTGCAAAGTCACCTGAAAGCAAGCCAACAGATTTGCCAGTGTCCTCTGGGCTCCTGCAGAAGCAGGTCCTCCAGCAGAGCTGTAAGAAAGCTTCATCTCCCAGAGTTGCACACCAGAAAAATCCTGTGTCCACCAAGGAACAGGTCACTCATACAAGAAGAATTTGGGACATGGCTCATGTTGTCAGGAAGGTTTGCAGGAATGCAGGCTTACACTGAGACCAAGTAAATGTCTGCAGGCGCAACTTTGTTCAAAGGATGCTCAATGTGTGAAATACACAGAAGGACTCTTGCAACCATTCAGTAAAGAAACTAAGTCACCCCTATTTCTTCCGGCTCCTTCTCCTATTTTAGAGATGCTTATCTCTTCGTCTAGAGTTACCTGTCTCTACTCGCAACATCCTCCTGTGAAAGCCCGGTGAAGCACGGCTGTCCTCCAGCGGCAAGTGACACGCACTGCAGCGGCACAGCCGGGACGGTGTCCTGCCACCTCCGCCTCCACTGCCCTCTACTTCATTCTGCCTGGGACCTCCTGTACTCCAAAATTCAGCAGATGGATGAGCTTGTGCCATGCTACGGAACACTCTGTTCCTCTTAGTAAAAAGTAAATTAATCTGAAAATGACAGGTTTTAAACTAGGCTCTTGCCAGCAGGGGAAATGTGAACAGTACTTGAAAGAAAACTACAACCCACTGCAGGTTATATTAGCAACGTACTATAAAAATACAGAAATGTACAGAAGGAGTCTCGATTGATGTCTTGGCCAGCTCAAAAACCCTACCAAGCTGCCAAGATTTCTTCTCAAGAAAGTGTGGATTTTCAAATTAAAATACTTCTACAGCTGAGGGGGACACAGGATGGTCTCTAAACTTGAGAAGGGACTAGGCAAAATGTATGGGCTCTTTCCTATTAAATAAACTCTCTGGAAAGACTCTCCAGCTGCAGTGACCTTTGCACTGCCTGTACATATCACTTCTGAATCATTCTGTCTTAAAGTATTTGCTAGCTTTTTTCCTTTCTATATTATTTTTTTTCTAAACTTAATCCTCCTTTTTCATAGCAAGTTTTAGAGGAAAGTTTTATATTTATTGGAGGAGTCACCAGAAGATACCATCAACTGTGTGATGTGATCCTGCAGCTTGCTGAGGATTTTCTATTTCCACTATTTTAATAGAAGCGGATCTTCCTCAACTTTCTACAGATTTACACTCCCAGAAATTACACCCAGCCAAGTTCTGAGAAAGAGTTTCCCATATTTCAGAGAACATGCGCCGTTTGGTACAACTAAGACCATTATAGTGGAATACTAAGAATAAAAACTGCTGAACATATTTTTGTCTTACCATTCTCCCAACCTTTTATTTCTGGCTTTTATCTTCAGCTCTCTTCCTACCAGTTATTGTACCTTATACCAATGACTGAATCTAAAAAAAGGAAAACAAAGCAGCAGGTTAACAGAAGATGATTTGGTAAATGAAGACCGAAAAAACCTGAAAGAGCAGCTTCCAGAATAAGGAGAGTGACCGAGGAAAAGACCAAAGGCCATCTGAAGTCAACACCAGAACTCCCATGTAATAGCTCAAGCTAAGCCTTTACATGCTCACTCAATGGGCTCTACCAACTCCAACGAGAAACAGTACATAACTAAACAGCTCAATGCACTGTCACAACCCAATCAGCCAGGTAAAAAGCTGTGATGTCCAAACAACAGACCTAAGCTTTCTCAAATAACTGATGGGCAGCTCAACTAAAAAAAAAAATGAAACAAGCAGAAATAAGATGGGGTGTGCATTTGATACAACCGACACCTTATTCCAATGAAAGGAATCAAGAGATTGCTCAAGAGAAAGTAATTTAATGCCGACAGCCCTACTAACTGCGGCACAGGAGAAAGCCTCAGCCCAACTGCGAGACAACACTTCACCATTCTGGGTCATTTTCCAAAACCCTCGCACTTAACCAGCTTGAAGGTATAAACTCTTAATGTTCAGGAACATGATTTAAGAAAAACTCCAGTGTAGCAAGGCTGATAAAACCCACCACATCAACACAAAAAAGTCATAGCGCTCAACTAACATAGCCCTACAACAGCACTGATCTTAGTTGTAGAAGCATTAAAAGACAACTTGCTGTAAGTGTAATGCAGACGATACAAACCCAGAGACAGATGTTTAGATATTAGGATGGCTGATGCCATTGCATGTTTTTCTAGCTGGGCTGTTTATTATAAAGCTACTGTCGCAAAGAGACATTTGCCTGCCTCTCAGCCAATGTTAAAAAAAAAACAAACCCCAAACTGCATCAAGCTTCATGGACCAAATAACAGCAAAATACTTATTTTTTTTGCCAAACGAGGCAGTCTCATTAAAAACTGGGGGATATTCAAAGCAATTGAAAAGTAGCGTCAATGCTGTAATATACAACTGACTTGAGGAAAAAAAAAATTAAAAAAAACCAATAGAAAAAATGAAGCCAAATGCTGTCAATAAATTTTTGGCATTCATAAAATAATGAAAATAGCAGCAGCTACATTACTGCACACAGAAGAAACCCACCCTGCAGCACGTTCAGACTTTGAGCTCAAGTCAATCCACATACACATCCTGCTCCAAGATTGCCGTGGCTTTGACACCTATGGATTAGCCACTTATTAACATTGATACGGGCAGGGAAATAAAGCTTTATGTTAAAACACAGGAGAGTTACGTTTCTCCTGTATACCCTGTGAACCTTTGAAAACTGAACACAGGAATAAGCAAAGACTTCATCTAACAATCTACAGTTAAGATGAAAAAAATACATCCAACGGGGTTTATAAATAAATGGGCATTTTTTCTGCTTGCAGTTAGTATGTATGCTTATAAGTATTCAAGGACACTAGCAGATGCAAAGTAGCTGCAGGAGTGCTTGGCCACTCGCCCTCCCCATGGTGAATTACCCATATCCTTCTTCCGAAAAGCCTCCCAACTAAGCGCAGTCAAAGATCAGGCAGTTTAACAGGTAAGCAGCCTTTGCTTTTCCTCCAGCAGGGCTTCCCTGATTAAGAGATGAATGAATGTAACTTTTTCGAAAGAAAACAGACATATATAAACCACAAAGCATTAAGTATAGCCAGCCCTAGTGCTGCTGTTATTCACTATTCACTACAACTGCTCCCAATGTCCGGGGCATATCAGTAGCACCCCTAGACAGGCAGCAAATCTGAACATGAACAAGGTGTACGTGCAATCTCCTCTCAAAGGTCCCCTCTCTCACTTTAAAAGCATGCCAGTTCTTGTTATCCACACAGTGTGGCACCAGAATCAAAAAATCCAAACACGATTGGGAAAGTGGTAGGAAGATGCTCGAAGAGCTCTGTATAGGCACATACCCCCTCCATTTCTGTTGCTAACTGCTACAGCACTACAGAAAATTAGAAAGGAAAGTCATACAAAAGCTTAAGAATCTTGTGTTGAACAGACAAAAGAGGGGACGAACTTTATCCTCTTCTTTCTTTTAAAGATAAGCCTAGGAATGCAAAACTACTTGACAAAGGTCACAAAACTTTCAGGAACAGGTAGCATCCCATGAATAACTTGGGAGAGGATATTTTCACAGTGCTATCGCACGCAAAAGCTGAAAGATTTACTACCAACAGCAGAAACTAGAAAGCTGGGTTAAGTTGCTTTTATTAAACACTTTTCTCATGCTGGAAACCTAAAGCTTTTGTTTGCCTACTGCATTAGATTCCATATCCACTGGTTACGACTGCTACGCCCATCTCCAGCAGTTTTCTCATTTCCTCCTTGCCACTTACAACACTGGCACTGAAAAAAAAAAACCCAAAAAATCAAATGTACTACTTCACAAACAACTATCAAAGCTTTAAATTTTTTAAAAAGCAGTTTCATTAACTGACTATCAAGTCTTGGAGAAATATCCTAGCATCTTGGAGAGAGTAAGGAAAAGGAAAACCAAGAAACCTAGAACAGAAGAGCGACAGAACTTCCATCATGGGTTAATAAAATGCTTGTGCTTTTACTATGTATGAAAAGGGCCCATCAGTGTGAAATGGCCCCAAGAAATATGTAAAAACAGCCACAGAAATGACAGCTGCAATTGCCAACAGAGCTGGAGAAGGATGGTTTCCTTAAGTACTAACCCTGCAAAGGGATCGGATGCAGACAGACAGCTTTGGCAGTGTCTGGAGTCCTGCTGGCTGTTACCTAACCAAGGTGCCTGTGCCGGAAGGCTGGCCTCCCTAAATAGGGCAGGGAGAAGAGTACATTCTTCCAGAGAGTGATTCAAAGCTTTTAAATGGATCCCTACACTAAATTACCATCTAGAGGAACCCACCTTTCTCCCCATTAACCAGACAGGAGTCCAGATTCTTAACTTGCAAAATGGTTTCATAATCCTTGTAAGACAGGAAAAAAAGACAGTGCTGCTGCCGAAAGAGCTGCTCTCAACCTTTTCCCTGCCTTTGCATTGACAGAACAATTCACTTACCATAATGAACTTGACTGAGAACCAATTCCAACTGAAAACTAATGCAGGGAAAATGAGTTAATTACATTGTAACATGTTCCCTTCTGAGCAGATTCCCCACACCAAGACTTGGGCAGACAAAGGTAAGGGAACAGGTTACGAGTGCCAGGGCCACCCCTTAAGCAGCCAGTGCCAGCTTAAAGCTCAAGGCAAACCGCAGCACCAAGAACCTTGTATGCCAGAAGCTAGGTGGCTACACTGAGCTGCGTCCCTCCACTTTGTGCCGTCCTACCATCCACCAAGCACACACTCCAGTGAAATGGCTTTCTCTCAAGCACCCTGCAACCCTCTGGGTCACAGCCAGTTTGTGGGTGCCTGCCTGTTTAAAGTCAATAGCATTTAACTGTGATCAAACCCATACACAAGGATTTTATTCAATGAGTTGCTAATTGCAAACCAAAGTTACCTTTTACTTACACCTATGCGAAGGTAGCACATTTTGGGCCAGATGCTATCAAAAATAATCTTTGCCCTTATGAACACCCAAGAGCACAGCCAAGCCTTCACCCTGCCCACAGGACATTCATTGCCCACAGCTAGCTTCAAGCAGAATTAGAATCAAAATGCATCCCATGACATTTCTACAAGTACCTCCAGCCTTCCCCCCCCCGCGCCCTCCCCCTTTTCTTTTCTTCCTCTCCTTCTGTAACCTACAGAGGAGTAACCTTCCTAGTTGCTGCTCCTGCCCAGGGATCTTAGCAGAGCTCTTTCAAACATTCATCGTGTCACATCAAATAATTCCAAGTGATGAGACCCTTCAGTCAGCACTGACCCTTATTTTTCAGTCAGCACACATACATGGTTTTCAGCAATTACTCAGGATAAAGTTAACCTGTTACTTTGTATCAAGACCTCTGGGGAAGACATGTGCAAGACATGAAAAGAGTATATATACAGGGACCCCCAGCAAGACAGAAGGAAACTCAATTCCATATCATTCCTCAGCTGTTTGCAGAACAAGCTCCCTCTTAATCATTGCACCTGACAGAGGCAAGAGGCCCCAGAATCACGGCTCTTCCAGAACTAATACTGGTATTTCTGCTGTAGCCTACAATGGAGAGGAAAGCGTAGTACAGTAATGTCAACTGCCTGAAACTTGCATTGTGAAGAAAAAGAAATCTCTGCAGTTACTGATAACAAATCTCACACGTACTCAAGTCACTTGGGCTATAACTAACTTTTAACCGGACATGGTAAGCCTTAATGAAGCAAGCAGTCTGGTAGAAGCGTTTCAGCTTTATTTCTAGAAGTACGACTTTTTCCTTGTTTTTCCTTTAGATTTGGAGAATTAAAAGTTCTATTGAGAAAGCAGTAGGGACAATTTTAGTAAATATTCTTGTTCTTAAACCTTGTTCCACTTTTTCTTAATTTCTCCTTCTTATTAACATCTTTCTAAATTGTAGTTTTAAATTTTCCCTACTTCTTCCAACAATTGCTAGTGTGGTCTCACAACGACGCTAGTTCCTTAGTCCCACTTAAGAGAATTCTCTAGTGAAAGTGGGGAAATGTGAATTAAACATTTCTGTATCAACCATTTTTTTTTAAATGGTCCTCTTTTTAACATATTAAGAGATGGGTTTTATTTTGCTAACCTGGCAGATCATTTCAGAAGGGTAAACAGGCCGTTTTATCAGATGTGAAATACAGAAATATTTACACTTTAGAAGTGCCTCCCTTTTACAGTTCTTCAGTACACAAAAGCAATAAAGGAGCTCTCAAAAGACCACTGGAATAACTGCAGGTAATACATTGAGAACAACAGAAAACTGTTTCAGGTTAAAACAGGCTGTAAAATCCACTGCCCCAAGAAGTAAAGTCTAATACAGTAGGTGGATACTGGAAAAGGGTTAATAGATTTCTTTATCAACAAGTATTTGCGGTCAATTCCTCCCTCCCATTAATCTAGGGTTTCCTTTAGAGTACTGGCAAACTGCTAACAGCAAAAAAAAAAAGGTGTTTCTTCAAAATCAATCAGGCCAGAGTAGGGTTCTTTGGCTACCTGATGCAGTGTTGCATGATAATCAAAGTGGCAACAGCAGACACTACCACACCTGAAAAGAGACCAGTGCAACAAGTTTCATGGCATTCTGGAGACTTCATAATGAGCTACAAGAACTGGGATTTTGTTTTTCTCTAAGGCTTCATCTAGATGAATAAGTATCCAAGAACGAACTTTTGAGGAACAGCTACTCCTTTTATCTTGCCTGAGTGATACTCTGCCTGGACAAGGGAATTCAGGCTTTGGATCAGAGAGCAGGAAGAAGAGGAGCATCCCTGGGATGGTAACATGGGTCCTACCCCATGAACAACAGCTGCCCAGGCAGTAACTATTAGTCATTTCACAAATTACACCCTGCTGCATATAAGGAAAACTCAAGTCAGTGCTCCTTAGCTTAAGGTTAGGCTGTCAATGCAGAGGTATAGTTTACTGTTGTTGCAGCAGGGACAGGAAATTCCAGGAGAGTTTTGAAAACACTTATGGCAGAAGGGTGGTGGATAAGACAGACTCCTGGAGCCTAAATTAAGTCATCCTTGCTGTTGAATCGCAAAAAAGTTCATCTGAATTAATAGATGTTAGAACATATATAAACAGAATTAAACCCAGATGGAACCCTAGACTGTGGTCCTCATGCTGAAGTTTTAAGTAGTTTAATCCATTTTATACACACACATCTAATTAATTTGGACTCATGTGTCAAATACTCTCATACACCAAGCCCTAGAAGCGCCTTTATAATCAGCCTTCAAAGCAGATGAAGCAAAAAAGAAAATTCCCACATAGGCACTTGACCTCGGAGGAAAAAACCCCTCTCCACCAGGAGCAAGGCCTCATTTTCAAACACACTGTCAGAGAAGCCATTCCTGCCTTTAAACTGCCCACTCGTTCCCACCCACATCACCCCAACTACTCCTCGTGTTAGCGCAAGCATTTCTAAGACTGCAGCTAACTGGTCAGGAAACTAATCCAGGCCAGAACTCACCCAGCCAAAAAGATACTTATTTCCATCCAGACCAGGTCTCTAGTGTACCCAAACACTCAAACCAGCCAAAAGAGAAGCATGGCAAGAGGGTTTCTTCCACCACAGTGTAAGCTTTAAGCGTTCAGGAAACTACTGCCTCAGCATGGAATGCATACCACACTTTAAAACCCCTTAATTTACATTTATGTTCTTGATGCTTCTGCACTTCTGCCTGGACTGATTTGTTCTCTTCATGCTGGCTATTCTTCATGCAGCTCTTGATGTCAGAACACCCTCTGGAACAGAACAGATGAGTTGTACCAGTGAAACTATGTAAAAGAGAAAGCACTGTTTGAATGTTTAATGCTTGTTTAACAGAAAACTTAATAGTCCCACACCTCTAAGATGATAACTGATAACTGCTTTAATACTTCACCAGGAAGAATGAACTCATTTTATAAACTCCTCTCTCTACTTCTTCTCAAACTCTTTAGCATTCGTGGTTCTTACAACCTAAAACTCTGTAAGCCTCGCTGTCAAATTAAGAATGTGGTATAACATTTTAGAGCCCACTTCAGATGTCCTTTTCCTCCTGTGCTGCAGAATACCAAATCACAACACAAAAGCAGTTTTTATTGTTACAGGGGTGTAAATTTGAGCAAGTAAAACCTGTTACATACTGTCAACACAGTGAGCAACACTATCAATAAAGTAACAAAATCAGCTCTAACAGACTTCAACCTTGTTACTGTGAGGAAGAACAGCCTCAGCTCCTTGAGGAGTTGCAAAGCTAGCTTCGTTACCCTAATCAATGAGGGGCTTAAAATATCCACATTTACAGAACTACAATATTTACGAGACAGCACATTATTTCTCATCTGTAATCCTTCTCAGTCCTCCGTGTGCATACATGCTAAAAACCCTGGGAACAGTAAGCCACTCCACAGGAGTCATTCTCAAGCAAGGCACACATTGTTGCTGCACTCAGCAATGCAGGCCAAGCAGTGTTGAATTTCACACTAAGTTCTACGCCCTTTGAATTTAAGTACTGTGATTCTGTGATACTTTCCCCCCCTGGTTCTTTCTGTCATTTATTCAGTACAAGGCACTCAAGTCTGGGTTCTGGCTGCATTCTTCCCTTGGCAAGTCTATTTTTAATTGTTTATCAGCTTCAAAGAGCACTACTGATAAGAAGTTTGTTGGAGCTGTGGATGCTCAGGGATAGTAAGCATTTGGAATGGATCTCTTTTTATTTAACACTTACACTGTAACATAAAAATCACACATGCTATATACATTCACTGACCAGAAAAGGGGATGCTCAGAGGCTACACAGGGTGTGCTCTGCTGCTAAGGGCACGTTAAGGCTGCTGACGCAAGCTGCATCCTTGCCAGGTTCTGTGCTGATGAGAGCTTGCGCACAGTGGTAGGCATATAAAATCATTACTGTTAGTAGCTGAGTTTTTATTCCTGACTTGTGACCCTGGAGAAGACTGCTATCTCCTAAAACCTAAAAACTTGTAAATTAACACAGAAAAGCCTTAAGAGCGAAGGACTTCTCCATTCAGAAGACGCTTGATGCAAAGTGAACACCTCCTGCGTGGAAACATCATCTCAGAAGTTTCATCGCTGGACATAACATACCAGGACTCTTCAACAGAGCACATTTAACTGAATGGAAGCATCCCTTTATCTACTGCTATTCTTTTACCTTAACTTCGGTTTTCCCGAGACTCTGAATCAAGAAAGAGGTTTTGAAAATTGGAAGAAAACTAATCTTCTGCTTGGCAAGTGACTTAACAGCAGAGAGAGCCATTTTGAACAAAGATTGTACCCAACCTCTTGGTAGGGGAAAAGAGAAACAAACCAATAATAATTGTTCTTCACTGACAACACAAATTTGGAATAGTTTACAGGGAAATCTGCAGACTGAACTCTGCAGATTACAATTGACAGTGGGTTAATGCAAAGCACAACCATCACTCTTCTCTCTTCACAAGGTATTGACTCTGCTGAAGGAAGTATCTTCCTGGAGATTTTTGAGAGATGTTTTGGAGCAAGCAGCTCAGACACTGCTCAGGGAACATCAGCCTACTAATGTACAACGCAAGGAGCAAAGCTGTCCACCATCACAAACATACATACTTCAAAAATGCAAGGGATGCTTGTTCTGATCCACTCCATGGTAACGTCCCAGAGGGACAAAAAGCTGCTCCTACCCTCCTTTACCGGAAAGGCAGCCTGCTTCTGTTACAGCAACCAGCCTATTTTCTGGCAGAAAATACCTTGCATGAATTTACGTTCCAATCAGATCTTTGACATATGGGCAAAGTTTGACAAACGTGAAGGAAAACAGGGATAAGTTGGGAATTTTAAGTGCTCCACATGTCCATTTTTTGCACTTAGTACACTGACATGCACTGGAAAGAGCCTGCTGGAGGGCTGCCAAAAGGATAAGGTGGCTGGAGTACAAGACCTACCATAGCAGACTGACACAGCCGTGAGAAGGCTAAGGGGAGATCTTGCTGCTACCTTCAACTACCTCACAGGAGAGCAGAGAGAAGATGAAACCACACTCTCGGAGGTACACAGCGAAGAGGACAAGATGCAACAGGCAAGCTGCAACGACAAGAGCAGTCAAACATTGGAGCAGGTTGCTGAGAGATGTTGCAGAAACCCTAATCTTTCAGGTACTGAAAATATTTGCTAAATGCAACCCTAAACAACCTCATCTAACTTCAAAGGTGGCCCTGCAATAAGCCAGGTGTTGAACCAGGGTACCACAAGAAGTCCCTTCCAACCCAAATTATTTTACCATTCTCTGGCACTATATAAAATGAAGGATATAGTTAAACTTCAAACAAAAACAGTGAGGGTGTTATAACTATGATGCTCTTAGAACAGAGAGATTTAGTGGTCTCAGCATTCGCTTCCACACAAGTTCTAGAGGACGTGGAACACTTTTGAAAGATCTCAAAGATCTCAATTCTTTAGCTAATATGCAGAAGTACAGTAATTCTTGGCAATCTACTACTGACCTGCACTTCCAGAGCAGCGAATATGCACAGCTGCCTAATACTTAATTTAAGATAGCAGCATTAGAAGAGCACAGGCTTAGTGTATCATTGTTTAGGAGACACAAAACCACATGCCATATGAAGTCAAAGAAGGGCTGTACAAAAACTGACATCAGACAAGGCTCCTTTATGAACTTCTGATAGAAAAGGTGAAAGCAGTACTGACAAAGGAACTGATTTTTTTTTTTTTTTAATTTGCACAAAGAAACCCAGGAATAAATCCAAACTAAGAAAAAAAGAAAAATCTGTCTGTGAAAAAACGACTACTGTGTGCTCTTCTCCAGAATCTTAACAAGAGCTTCTACCCTGAGTGCCAGAAGGTGGCTGAAGAGGCTCCCTGGCTGCCAGCACAGGACAGGCTGTTTGAAAAGGCATCTCTGGGACAGGAACACTGGTAAACAACTGCACTGGATCAAGTCCTTCTAACCAGGAAGAGAGAGGCTGATAACAGAGCAGGACAAACATTCAATACTATCTCCCTTCTTTGAATCTGGTGGAGCTAGAGAAAAACATCCCTAAGGATTTGTTTGCACAAGCCACTCAAAGCAGATGTCTCCAAAAACATTACAGATGTCATGTCAGGCAAGTATCTGAATATTTGATAGTCTGCTCCATCATACTGTCATGGAAGCCGCCAAATTCTTCCGTCGTGTAGGTCAAAACGCTGGTAGAACAGGGAGAGGATGCAGCTGCTTCAACAGGACAAAACTATTTCCACACACACTACAGGAGCCAAGTATAAACTACTCCAGGCTCATATAATGCTCTAGTAGCTCCAAGTAGGTAGGAGTCAACAGTGGTCATCCCTGAGCAGGAAGGAGAGGAGTGCATTAATATGGAAGGTAGGCAAGGATCAAGTAATCAATGAGTACCTTTTGAGTATTCAGTATTGCCACAGGAAGCGATAGATCTCTCTTCAAAGATCAGAAATGGCAGTAAGTTATCTACTCAGCAGGAATGCTGGGTAACACTAACTTCTTCCATCCTCCAAAAAGAAAAGAAAAGAAAAAAGGTTTTAATAATCTGGTAAGCTTTGACTGAAACTACTAGCCTTCAAAAACTTGATTTTTCCAACCTGTAATGTGAAAACTCCTGAAGTACCTCCAAAGGGTTCTCTTCCAGTGCATGCTGGGAAAGCAAGACTAAAGTTTATATTGCACCTCCACTGCAAATGGTTTAGCACATAGAAGAAACCTACTGTTTTAAAATGTAGTATTGCTACGCTCGTATCAAGTTTGTACACAACCCAAAACAGGGGGACATTTTTTAATTCAGTATCATTTCCTGCTTTCATTTTAAATCTCTGGATTTTTAGAGGTGGTTTCAAGGAAACAGCTTTGCAAATCAAATACAAGGAGACAGTGCAACTACACGAGAAGGTGAAGCAATTGGCCAAAAATCACTACTGGTTCCACAGCAGTGTAAAGCTCTTCCAGGAGCCAGTCCAGAACAACGCTGTCTCTTTCATCATTAAACAATGGGAGAATTCAATTCCCTTGACAGTGATTTTAAACATACAGCAAAGTTTACTGCTCTATTTCAAAAGAGTAAAATAAAAAAAGCCAACAAAACATTTGCAAATATCCAAATGCTGCCATTAGTACTTGTGGTCTCAACTCCCTTTTCAGAAAGACTCTACTTACCCCAAAATATTTTGAGACATGGTTCTACAAAGGCTTAAATCAAACTCAGAGCTGCAGTTTTTCCACACCCACTTATATCCAATTGCCCCCCACCTTTTTTTGGGGGGGGGGCAGGGGAGGGGAGGGGGCGGGGAGGGCAGCAGGACACACACAGGAAGCAAATTCAGCTGACCAACTCATTGCCTGGCAATGCAATTTCCAGCACACAAATGGAAGGAAATGGGGTGACAACAGTCCCTATGCAAGCCAATTTAATTTTCCAGGGAAGCCATGACTTTTACTTCCCTAAATGTGTTAGTGTTATTCCCAACACTGCAAGAGCTGTAGATTCACTTGTATAGATTTTATCAATAGGTTGGGAAAAAAAGAAAAAAGAAATTCCTTTCTCCAACACTAACATAAAAAAAAATGCCCTGCAAGGACAGATCAGTGTCCATTTAGCCAAGCAGTCTGTCTCCAAAAGCTCAAGTGGGAAATGCTGTGTAGGGAGCGCAGTCAGTCATGTCCGTGGTTTACCACACTCATCCCAACACCCAGCCACAGGATTAGGGATCTTAGCCTTTGGACATGCTGGTCCCCTTCTGAACCTACAGTGTCTCCACAGGCTCTTCCCAAAATAGGTTCTCCCTCATTTGTGGTGTATTTTCCCCACTTCTTCCTCCTACAAGGGACAGGCTCACCACTAAACTCACTGCATCCACCTAAAAAGTTGGCCTTGTGCGAGTGCTTGGAACCACATGACAGAACAGCAATCACACTGGGCGCAGGCCGAATTTCTGCAAAGAACACAAGTGGTACCAGCAGAGCCACCCTGTTTCCCTTCTTACAAACAGCCAGGAAAATCCAGACTTGCCAAACTCAAGCATCAGGTGCTTCTGTTGAAATTACCATCCAGAGGAGCACGTGGATTCTACGCAAGTTAGCTCTGCAGCTGAGAGTCCTCAAGCTTACATTCCCCACTTCCCACCTTCAAGATACCTAATACATGAAAAGCACTTTTAGCTTTCAGCAGTCTCCACCTAGAGATGCTTAATCCACCAGCAGGCTACTCACTGTAACGTTCTGGAGAGCTCAGAAAGTGTCTAACACTTATGTCAAGTCTCCTCGCATGACACATTATCATAGCTTGAAATTATTAAGTGTTGTTTACTCCTTCTTCCACAGCTTTATTCTCCCTATTCTTAATTAATTCAGTATTTTACTCAGCATCCACTTTAAAACTAGCATCGCTGCATTATAAAATAAACACAATACATATAAATGAAACGTATAAAATATGATTCAATAAACAATTTTGCATAACATATACAATAAATAGTATTTTTTACTAATCTATATTTCCTGAAGTGGATTCAGTAAAAGTCACCTTGCTTCACCCTCACTGAGCATTTCCCATGCTACAAACTGGGACGAAGCCGCCCTTTAGTGATACAGGCTTGGGACCAACTGGATGGCAGCGCTGCTGACAAGGTCCTAGGGCTGCCTGGTAGCCAGCAAGCCGGACACAAGCCAGCTGTGAGCCCTGGCAGCAAAGAAGGAACATTTATCCTACCAACAGCTCACTAACACTACAGCCACAGATAAGGATTTTTTACAGTCACAAGTTTGGACTATATATATGGGATGCTATTTTGACACCTCCAATATATATTGATACCTGCTTACTTTCTCGTGTTCAGAAGATTTTACCACTTGATCACGTTCTCGATTTCCAAGGAAAAGTCCTAAATCTATCTCTTCAAGAAGAGGGAAGCTGGTGAAAGAGGAGAGGAGCTGCTCCCCATCATTTTTCTTTAGCATAATCACCAAGTCTGACCTCTTATGAATTACAGTTCTCTAAACTTACATGAAACAAAAGTAGTTCAGTACCTTGCATCTGGCTGAAGAATTTCCATAATTTTTTCCACAGTCTTGATTCAAAGATGTTATGAAATTAAGAAATATACAACTGGTCTTCGTATCATAATCCAGTGGTTAATCACCTTCACTGTGAAAAACTTCGTCTTTTAATTGGAACTTATCTGGCTACAAATTCTTGTTGTATGTGTCAGCAAGATTAAAAACAGCTCACTAATATCCAGTATTATCTTGCCAGGGAGACATCCAAGGACTCTATAATCAAGTCACCTCAGTTTTGCCGAGAAGCTGCACAGTAAACTCTTAACGCTTCACTGCATGGCATTACTTCTTAGCTCTCCATCAAACTGGAGATTAATCCCCCTTGCAGCCAGTAATTTTGTTTGTTTAGTGCTGATGCCAGAAACATACACCATGTTTTGGTAATGACTTCAACACACTCCACACAGGCGAGAAGGTATCTCTACTCATTCCATTAATGCATTTAAGAACTACATTAGCGTCTTTGTGACAGCATCACCTTGGAAACTCATGCTTAAGCTGTTTATCCACTAGGACTCCAAAATGCAGCTCAGCCACTGCTTTCTAGGACACCCCGTGCCTTGATTTAAATCCAGCTGAATTGCCTTGTTCCCAGGTGTATGGCTTTAGCGCACACACACCTGAATGGGTCTGCTTCACCTGACAATCACAATGGCTGCCTTAGTGCTATTTGCTTTTCCATGAACTACAATTTTATCACACAAAAGTTTTAAATCACAGATATTTTGCACCAATAAAATCAGTAATGGAAACAAATTGTGACAAGCAATTACCAGCTTTTGCTGAACATCCATGGAAACTATTCTGTCTTGTACACGCCGGGACTGCATCTGAACTATCCTGATCTGAATGGCATTCAGTACTAATTTTTATATTCTGCAAAGTCCTCAACATCAAGATACACCTTTAACAAAGTCAAATAATAAGGAAACTAGAGCTTGTTAAATTTAAAGCCTTATTTACTAGGATTTATTACATCCTTTTCTCTCCTTGTTCACTAAATTCTGTACTAAGAATAAACAGGGGAGCTGGTAATAATATAAGCTGTGTGTGCACTAACATCACGCAGTGCTGGTCGAATACCCAAGGTAGGTCAGGTTTCTCTGCACAGTGCTACATTTCTAGCTGCCACGTTCATTCACTCCATCTCCTTTTAATACCGACATACCAACACTTCCCCAATCTCCTGGAATTTCCCTAGTGTTCTGAAGTGCATTGACTATACAGCATTCCTTCCGTTACTACAGCTAGAGATATTCCAGCATTAAAAGAGGAAAAAAATACACTGGCCAAGGCAAACATCTCTCTTGCCTCCCAACGTATTTTGGGGGTGGTTTTTTGTTTTCTATTTTGTCTTGTGTTTGTTTGTTGGCTTGTTTAAACAAAAACAAACAAAACGGAGGAATTTCAGAAGCTTTCAGAACAGCAACACAATTCTAAATACCTGAAAGAGGGAATAAGGATTACTTTGACATCCCAATTAAGGCAAGTAATATTCTTGACATAGTTGGACCAAGCTACTTTCTCCTCTATTTTACAGACAGCTACTTTACCTGCTGATGTTTGAGACACATACAAGCTTCTAATCATGATGCATATTAAGACAGACAAAGGTGTATTACACTCTCCAAACAATCTGTGATTTGGCTTCTGTTTTGTTAGAATTTGACAAGTTCAATGATGTCAACAGAAATTTTTAGGTTCTGGGAAAAAAAGAAGAGAGGTAAAATAAGATATTCAGTACAAGCTGAACTCGATTCACAGTCTCCTTCCTCAGCCTTTACATTTGAGTGAAGCTTTTCTCAGTAAAACCCATGAAGCTTTAGAAAAGTCATGGGTTTGTTTCTGTGGCAGAGAAATAAGACAATGCCAATAGCTAGCTGACAAAACACTATGTATTTGGGCATATTACCTGAAAACTACAGGGTGTAAAGAACATACCCTGTAGCATAGTTTACTTCACTGTTACCAGTACAGCAGCCCTCCCCTGTGTTACCTGGCCAGCACATCCTAACTGATCACCGCACTTCTTGTGCTTCTAAATGCTTTTATACACATACCCGGCCTCACCTCTTTAATATCACCTCCGTACAGCACACTGAAATCCTCAGGCAGCCAACAGTAAAAAGTGGGAGGGCTGGAACTGGTGTCTGAAACCCAACCTTTACGTAAGAAATGCAACTCTAATGACTCACAACTTTGTCTGTAGTGACAGTTAAAGAATAATTCTTCAGGAATCCATCCTATCACGGATGTCCCCTAAGTAACGCACATTAACTGCACCCATCTTGAGAGCTGTCTCTGTACTACTTCTGTATTTTCACCTGTTAAGAATCATATTGGAAAGACATTAAGACTTGATAGTTTCCAAGTTTTTATAATATTAAATGAGGGAAACTTCACCTTAGATTTAATTTAAGTTAGGCACCAAAATTGAGTTGTTCAGTGTACAGTTACTTGAATGTTAATACGACCTGAACCATAAAACTCCCTACCCACCTCATGTTTATTCTACTCTTCTTTTCAAGGTTATTTTTGTTAATCAGAAAATACTGAGATCACCCAGGTGAGCAGGTATTTAGTTTTCTTATTATGTATCTGTCTAGACTAAGCATATCCTTTAATTACTGAAGAATGATGGATTATTGGAGCAAAGTGGAAGGAGCAGCAGAACTGGGTGTTTAAAACTAAATTCAAATATCCTTCAGTACAAAAAAAAAAGCAACATCTTCTGTTACAGTCAGGACAGGATAAAGATTGTAAGTTTCAGCAAAGAACCTGAAAAAACAAAAGCCATGTTCTGAACCGTTTTTATAAGCAGTAAATATAACCTTTGAACGGGAAAAAAAAAAAAAAAAAGGAAACTTCCTGGCTCTGTGTGCATCTCTAAGACCACGTAGCATTGCAGAGCAGTAGAGCTCGATACTGTATTGAAATGTCAAGGTTTAGTACAATAAAGACCAAACTGGGCATCTGAACTAGAGCCAAATGGATGAACAGGGGTTTAAAGTTAAGCAAACAAATCAGCACAGTTCAGTAAGTTAACACAAACAAAACAACCACTGAGTCAAAGCTTTCTTTCAAGCTCCACTGTGGAAGCAAAGTCAGTGTGCAGGGAGCAGCAGTGGCTGCTCCTTATCACACCTATTTCTAGAGCACACACAAGCCTAGGAAGCAGCAATGTTTGTGATCCTAATGCTCCATTACTCCTTCAAGCATTCCCTCTCTGGAAAAGAAGATTTAGGAGAAGCAAGAATTGCCAGGATGGGTGAATTGGGGAGGTTTTACACAAATATAATCAATATATATTATCTCTGAAATAGCTAACATACAAAAAGCTGCTCAGACAGAGCAGGAAGAGCTATCTGGAGGTGAAAGCTCAGCGCTGCTTGCTGTTACAAGCGATGAGGAATCTGTCAAACTATGAGGGATAGGGGCAAGGGATAGGACTGGCTCTTCTCAGAAAGCAGATAAGCCCAGTAACACTCAAAATCCGACTGCCAAAAATCTTCAGGAGAAAAGCAGTTCTTGGATGTGAAGTACTAAGGGGAAGAGAAGAAATTAAGTTCCAGAATAGGCTGTATCCAGAAATTCCTATGCAAGTTAGTAATCGCATATAATTAGATTTTTCAGGTAAATGCTAAATAAACACAAGAATAACACAGGTCAGCTTCTGGCATTTTCAAGACAACAGTGATGGTAGCGCATCGGGCAGGTATCAACCTGCAGCCACAAGAGCTGGTAACAATACACACAGATTAGCTACGGTTCATATTCAAGCCTGCCAATATGAAAAGCAGTTCTTGGAATAGCTCTTTCCCTCAAATAACGCTGCAGGCATGAGTTGCCAGCAAACTTAACGCTGTAGTGACAGCTCCCCAAGCTCCATCCGAATTGGACAAGACTCACTGTATTATTTCAGTTGTAGGGCTACTTGAGGCTATGGGTAGTCAAATTTTGCACCTTTTGCTCAGACATTATTCCTCAAAAATATCCCACAAAGTTTCAAGAGTGTTAACCAAGTCATTCTGTGCATCCTAATAACCTTTCTCACGTATATTGTAAGTACAGAGGACATTAAAATTGAGCTGGCCCTACACATCCAGAGGAAAAGCAAAATGGAAGTTAAAAAAAAAAAGGGAAAAAAACCTATTCAAGCTAAAAAAAGAATGCCCTTATGCTCAAATCGCTCCTTCCTTCAGTCCTAATGATGCCTTCTGTACGAAAGTAAAATGTTAGCTATGGCTTAAGTAGGAACAACAGCTTGAATTCAGTATGGAGCTATTTCTTATACCCAACAGACCCCTGCAAATTCAACAAGCAGAATAAACTGGAGAACTTAAGGAAAATATTTACCCGCTTCCTCCACCAAAACAAAAAACACGTACACTGGAAGCGGTAAACAGTGTTTCAGATGCTTCTAATAACACCTCTGGAGTTTATTACTCGGATTCAATAACTGGCAGGAGGTGAGGAACAGCCATGCATTTATTTAAGGGGAGGAAAGACTGGGTAAAAAAATAGGAAGTCACAAACAGGAAAGCAAGCTCGTTCTCACCAGCAGGCAGGTCCTGAGGATTACACCGAACAGAAAAGGATGCATACAACACGACAAAAACCCCTGTATCAAAGTCATTTCACAAAGCTAAGGCGATAAATACGTTTACTAAAGAGATTTAAAGTTGATGTAGAGAAGAAAAACACAAACTGTTTGGACGCAGAGCACGTGCGATTTCCTCTTCTGCATCACAAAAAGAATGGGGTTTTATGGTTGTTCCCCCCCCCCCCCGAACAAATCCGTGGAAGAAACCGTGGTTTGCGATGGGCTTTCGGGCTACATCCTCAGCAAGAGCCCTCAGCTTCGGAGCCCTGGAGGAGGCCGACAGCCCGGGCCAAGCCGAAGCCAAGTGACACAACTTGGCGCCGGGTCGCTGCGTCCCTGCTCCCGACCACACGGCAGCGGCCTAAAGCCCCGCACGGGCCCCGGGCGGTGCGGGTCGGAGGAGGCGGGGGGGGGGAAGGGGGGGGCGAGCGGCGGGCACCCGCTCCCCGGGAGCGGCGGCAGGGCTAGGGGGTGCGGGGAGGGGGGGGGTTGGCGGCCGGGCAGCGCGGCGAGAGCGGGCGCCCCCCAGCCGTGCCCGCGTCCCGGTGCTGCATGGCGCTGCTCAGCCTGCCTTGCAGAGGGAGCTCGAGTCCCTCTCTGCGCCTCGCAGCGCCTCTCACTCCGCAGCACACGCCAGCGCAGCGAGGCGGCGGCCGGCAGGAGCGGGACACGCAGCCGCCGCCGCCGCCACCGCCCTGCGGTCAGGAGCCGGCCGGACACCAAGGGAGGCCACGGACAGCGGGCGGAGGGCGCCGGGCCGAGCCCCGCAGAGGTTCGCGCGAAGGCGGCGGGAGGGCGCGGGGGGGTGGGGTGGTGGTGGGGGACGCGGCGGCGGCGCGGGGGGGGGGGGGGGGGGGGGGGGGGGGGGGGGGGGGGGGTACGGGGCGGCGGCGCGGGTGGGGAGCGGGCCCAGTCCGGCTGAGCAGGGCGGGGAAGGCGGGGGAGGGGAGGAGGAAGGGACGGGAGGGGAAGGGAAGGGGGGGGGGGGGTGCCGGCGGCTCGCGTGGCGGTGAGGGGGCGGTAATCAGCACCGGTGGCGCGGCGGAGGAGACAAAGGAAAGAAAATGGAGTCGAGGCCGGCGGCTCGGCAGCGGCCCGGCCGGGCGGGGACGGCAGAAAGGGAGACCCGGGCGGGCCCGCAGCCCAGCGCCGCGCTGTGGGGAATGGCGGCGGTGGCAGGCAGGCGCCGGCCGCGCTGGGGACGATAGAGGGAGACAAAGCCCCCTGCTTCCCCGGCGGCGGCCGCTGCGGGGCCCCAGCCGAACCGGAGCCCCATCGTGACACCTAGAGGCCGGAGAAAGCGACTGCAAACCCCCCGCCACCGCTTACCTGCGCCCGCACCCCGCCGAGCTCGCTCCGGCCGCCGGGCCCCGCCGCCGCCCCGCGCCGCCCCCGAGCCCCGCGGAGCCGCCGCGCCCCGCACGCCCCGCCGCGGCCGCCGCTAGCGCCCAGCACCAGCTCGCGGTTTAATCGCTCTACAGTCGCTTCGGACACAAAATGGCGGCGGGCGGGCGGAGTGCGCCTGCGCCAGCGCGGCTGCCGCGGCCGGCGGCCGGAGCGGGGAGGGGGAGGAGGAGGGAGGGACAGCGTGCGGGGCCGCGGCCGCGTGGGGCAGGCTGGGAGCGGCGGGCGGGGCGGGAGGGAGGGGGGCGCGAATCGCGCGCCAACTTCAAACGCGGGGCCGCGGCGTCAGCCGGCGCGCGCGCGCGTGCGTGCGTGCGTCACACGTCGCTGAGGGCGGGATGGCGGCGGTGGGAGCCTGCCCCGTCCGGCCTGGCCGCTCCTCTGTTCCCTCGGGGAGTGCGCCTGGGCCCTGCCGCTGGCTCTGCCGCTGGGTTTCTCGGCGTGGCAGGCGGCACCGCGTGGGAGATGGCCGGGCAGAGCCGGCGGGTGCGCCGGGAGACCCGTGGGGCCGCGGCCCCTCCCCCCCCCCCCCCCAGCGCCTGGCGCCCCAACCGCGCGGGCTCTGAAGGCCTCTTCTGTCAGTGGCAGCCCGGGCTCCAGGCACCCTCGAGCACCCCCGCCCGTGCCTCTGCACGACTCTCCCAAGCTTTGCATAAGCTAACACTTCCCCCTTCACCCCGGCGAAGCTTGCAGGCCCACTGGAGCAGGAGGCCATGCCTCAGCCCCAGGGGAAGGAGCTCCTGAGGAGGAGGACGAGGCCACAGGGAAAGCTCACACTGAAATTTGTGCCGTCCTCCTTGCTGAGGAGGGGTTTGCCAGTTGAAAGACCAAAGCTTTTCTGAAGCTGGGAGAGGAGTCAATACGGTTGTGAATCAATCACTAGAAAAGTTGCAGGGCAATTGTACAAATACCAACAAGTTACTGGGATTAGGTGGTGTTTGCCTGGTGGTTTTAAAGGACCTTGGGCTTGCCAAGCTTGTAACTGAGTGGGGCCAACTGCTCAAGTGAGCTTCAGCACCGCAGGAACGGTGAACGCAGTGCCAGGTATTTAGTAGGGAGCTGCTAGAGAAGTTAAGAAGGTCAGGTCCTGCCCATCGGAAGTTAGATACCATGGCATTTTCTGTCCAAGACTTTGCCCTTCCATCCCCCAAAAGGTGGAAACAGCCACAGCATCCATAGCAAGATGCCTGCATTTCTATGAGAAAGCACGGGGCCTCACCTTTCTGCTCTTTCATTTTCTGCAGTTTCCTGTGTTGCTGAATCGTTCGGGTTTAACGTGCTTTCTCATCTCCAGTAGGGTTGTTGCAGACCCACAGCTGATTGACAGGCAAGCTGAGAGGAGGGGAGAGTTCTATGGGCTCATTGCTGAATCCTCTTTGTCTTTTCTTACTGTAAACACATGAAATGGAGCTTGAGTAACGGGTTAAAATAGTAATAGTTCAAAAATAAGGTGCATTGGAAGGAAGCTGCATGTTTTGCTCCTTTTACTCACGTATCAATCTCTGGAGGACAGTAAGGCCAGGAATTCTGAGAGAAGCCTAAATGTAAAGAAACCTCAACACAAACCCATGCTGGTAGGACTGAAGAGTTACAAGGCTGTTAAGAGTTGAAACTGATATTAAAAACCTTGCCCCAAATTTTTGTCTCTGGAGATGTCACTGCAGGGCAGAGTTAAAAGCTGTTTGACAGCCTAGGCTTTACCCCAACCTGCTTAGCAAGCAACAAAACCACCAGGCGAACGTAGTGTACGTTAACATCTGTAAACTGCACCCTTAAATCCTAGCCTGAATGTCCTAGCTCGTGTCTTGTCAAGCTGCGTCGTGGAGAGGAGAAGGCTCTGCCAGGCTGCTGCCCTGCGAGGGATGAGTTCGGCTGAGTGGTGTCGGCAAGGGAGGAGATCAGGCCCTGCCCCTGCCTTACGGGTTTCTCCTGCCTAAGCTCTCCCAGTCCTTGCTAAGAAGCAGAGCACTAGTGGTGGTGCCATGAGCTGCCTTGTGAGCACCGATACTCCTTTTGGGGCTGTTGACGACCCAGACCAAGTTCCCTTCTGAGGTTTATGAGCATTAATTCGTTACAGCAGGGGAACCGTAGCTTACCAAGCGGCCAGAGGGGATGAGCTGTGTTGAGTCACCAGGATACAGCTCTGTTTCTTCAGCCTTGGCCAAAGGAGAAAAAAATGAGTTACAAAGCAGTGGCAAAAAGTGATCATTAATTATGAGAGGTGACAGGGTGTAGCCCACAACCACAACCTCTGGGGTCTTCATTGCGTGAGAAATTTAAATCACAGAAAGAATATCCTGAGTTGGAGGGAACCCACGAGGATCTTCGAGTTCAACTCCTGTTGGACTCTCAAGAGCTTTGCTAAAATCCAAAAAAACCCAACCCACATCTATTGCCTTCCCTTCGTCCACCAGGCGGGTTGGTGGAAATTAAGTCAGCATGGAATGGAGAATCTGCTCAGAACATTTCTGGGGAAATGAGATTCCGTAGTGGGAATTTTTTTAAAAACAATTTCTATTTATTCTAAGTTGTCAACCCATCAATTCTCACACTGTCATTCTGGGGAGAAGGGTGTATCTTTCGTGTGTAGCCGTGCATCCTGCTTTAAGCTCGAAACTTAGTTAAGGCAGGAATCAAAATGGAGAGGAGCACTGGCTGGCTGTAAAATTGCTTCTTACACTCCTTTACTCAGCCAGGGCTGGGAGTAAATGAGTGCTAATGATCTCTCTGCCTTTTGTTTGTAGCCACGCGATGATAAATGGTCGCTTGTCTTCTGTAGTAGGAATGTTGCTGCTTAGGAAACAGAAGTTGTTCTGGCAAACACCTATTACTGGACTTCTCCTGCCAAAAGTGTCCCAGACCCTCTACTGGCATGTGCTGGGGGTCTGACCTATTGATCTTGGGTTTCTCACTCAGAGGCGCTTTTGAGCTGATTTACAGAGGATTCAAACCCCCAGTTTCACTGGGTGCTCCTGAAAATCAGCCTCCAAGCCTGGCCAGATGAGACACCCAGAGGCAGATGCTCCTTCTAGAAAAGTTGTCCAAGGAAGGCCTTTCCCAGGGACGCCTTGCCTGTGAGCAGAACGGCAGGAACTGAAGCCAAGGAGCTCCCGACCACCTCGCCAAGGCCCCAGGTGAGCCCTTCCGCCTCGTCCCCTAGCTCCATGCTTCCATCACCCTCACGCTGTACGAGCCCTCCAGAGTCACCACCCCTCTCCTCACTCAGCTCTGAGGAAGACAGTAACCAAGGTTGAGAGCCAGCATTAAATTAAATTCTGGAGACTGCCTGGAGCACGTACAGGTCTCAGTACAAAATGGGGCCCCAGCTGTCACCCTAGGAGTGGTCCTCAGAGAACAAGCCCATACGCCTGTTCCTGACAGCCTGCGAGGAACACATCAACGATCACAAGGAGACTGTTGCTTCACTGCTGTTCAATGCAGACTACTTCGCTGTTCCAATCGTTTCTAAGTGCCCTGGTGAACACCTTGGAAACATGCTTTCATACAAGCCTGGCATAAGGTGAGAGGTCCAACTCTGAGGCTGCTCAAACCAGAGATTCCCAAACCACAGCCCCTTAAAAATCAAGATTTAACTCATTTCTTACATGAGGGATGATCGGAGCTTGTGGCCCTCCACAATGGCAGCGTCTGCGTGGGGTCGTTCTGGCTGGTGGGTGCTCTTGGTGTCACAACCTGGGCAGCTGCACTGATGCCATCCGAGAGGAGGGTACATTGGCTGATGTGTTATTTTGTGCTGATGATCTGTGGGTCGCGACCCTGAGACCAGCAGGCAAAAACCAATACCGCAAAGTGCTTCGGAATCTGTGTGCACCCCTTTAAAAGGAAAACAGCAGTAAACGGGGAAAAGGAACATCTTTCCAAAACTGGAGCACGTGGGTAATGTAGCCGTGACACAGACACCCTCCCACGGGCTGCAGCTCTGATGAGAAGAGCAAGTAGCTGCAACAGTTGTTGGTGCTGCTGAGCACAAGCACGTCCGTACAAGAGGGCGATGTTTTAAGCGCTGACACAGATTTGGCTGCCAAACGTGGTGCTGGCACGCTGTCTCCTTTGAAATAGCAAGCACACTGCCACCAAAGACGCTCTGTGGTGCTGTGTTTTTCCCCGTGCACTGTGAGAGTGGCTCCTGGGGAATTGACACCATGAAGCCGTGCAGTTCCTGCCCAAGGGCTGGAGGAGACATTAAGTCCTTGGAGTCCCCTGCCTCCTTTCAAACAGCTGGCTCTTGTGATGGTTGTCCTTCTCCTCCCATAGCTCTCAAATAAAAAAAAAACCAAGCAGGATGCAAACTGCAGTGAACGTTTCCAGTGAGTGCTCTTCAAAAAACAAAAGGGCAGTCCTGCAATTCCAGGTGACCTGGCAGTGCCCATGGGGCAGAGGTCTTCGATGATTCGGAGCAAGGGGCTGGGCAATAGATTGCTAAATTAATCCGGTTGGGGTTTTTTTTCCCAGATAAATAATGAGATTATTCCTTGTAGTTCCAGGAGCAGAGTCATTATGTCCTGACCTGCAGCTCCCTGCCTGCCCTGACAGAAGGCTGCTTCCCTGCTCTGATCTCTCTACAGCCAAGGCGTAGCTTATCTTGGAAGGCAGTGGTGTGCTGCGGGGATGGGGCAAGGTTTCAGCAGGGCAAGGAGGACACCCACGTAGGTCAGTGGACAGAATTTGTGGCTCTGGCCACTGGAGCGCTGTGCTGTTTCTATTTTCAACTGTTATTCAGGACAGAAAAGAAACCAAACCAAATGTATAAGATGTCTGGGCCACTTCCACCTCTTGGGTGCTCTTGCCAACAGTCGTATGTGCCAGCTGGGACCCACATCCTCTGCTGCCCACAGCTGACAGTGTGGCGTGGTGCTTTGGGAGAAACACTGCTCCCTCCCAGGGCTTGTCCAGCCCCCAGGCAGGTGGAAGAAGGCTAAGCTACCAGCAATGCTGTAAAGTCCCCCATCTGGGACACCCTGTGCACCGTGACACGCCATGCAGCGTTACCATGGGGCTGCATGCTGGCCATGCCCTGCGTGGCCAGCCACGCATGGTGTTCTGCTGGAGCCAGCCCCAAAAGCTCTGCTCCAGTGAGAAAAAAGGACATGGAGGCTGTAACCTGCTGGGATTTGCTTAAAAACCCCCGGAAGGGCTGGTGGACAGACCCTGCTTGGTCTGGGGCCAATAAATCCCCGGCTCTGCCATCGCTGGGGGTGTCTCAGCCTTTGCTGCGCTAACCTACTCCATTCGCAGCACCATAAGGGCCACAGAGATGATGAAGGGGCTGGGGTGGCTGTCATATAAGAAGAGGCTGAGCGAGTTGCGACTGTTTAGCTTGGAAGATGTCTGTTTAATATCTTTATCAACTTTATCCAGCTCTTTTTAACATCTTTATCAATGATCTGGACGAGGGGATCGAGGTCACCCTCAGTCGGTTTGCAGATGACACCGAGCTGGGCGGGAGTGTGGATCTGCTGGAGGGAAGGAGGGCTCTGCAGAGGGACCTGGCCAGGCTGGATCCATGGGCCCAGGCCAATGGTGTGAGGTTCAACAAGGCCAAGGGCCGGGTCCTGCCCTGGGGTCACAACAACCCCATGCAACGCTACAGGCGTGGGGAAGAGGGGCTGGGAAGCTG
>BOSO01006213.1:0-75677 GCA_018403395.1 Gorsachius goisagi
TCCTCTTTCCTTTCTCTTCTCTCCTCTCTCCTCTCTCCTCTCTCCTCTCTCATCTCTCCTCTCTCCTCTCTCCTCTCTCCTCTCTCCTCTCTCCTCTCTCCTCTCTCCTCTCTCCTCTCTCCTCTCTCCTCGCATGTTTTTCCATGGTGCTTTTAACTGATGCATTCTCAGTTCTTCCTTATAGTTTTGAGTTTCTGGCTTTCTGAACAGCAAAGTTCCTGACTGACTTTTTAGCAGCAGCTCTTTCACGCTATTGAAGCACTTCATCCAGCCTGACTTGAAATTATTTTTCTAGAGCCTTATTTGGAGAAGAAAAAACAACCAGGTATAGTTGGAGGGTCTGTCTGCAGCTGAACTGTAGATACCAGCATCGGGGTTTACAAGCAGAACCTGTCCATCCTAGAAAAACACTGAGGTTGCCAGTAAAAAAACCTCTCCCACCACACAGAATAAATACTGTAAGTGGCAAAACAAATTTTTCACCTTCTGTCTTATTTCTATCCTTTAAATGTGCTCAGATGACCCAGGAGTAATGCCTGCAGAAATGTGGTTGTCAGAGGTGGTCCCTCTAGCTAATGCAGATAGTGCTGGGTAGGGAATGATGCATTGGACCAGGGAGACAGGTTCAGCACTTCACTAAGGCTCTAAGTGCATCATTTTGCTCCTCTGCCTTGGAGGGGTGCTATTCAGTTACCTGCTGAGCATGTCCTTCCTTTAAAATGTCCCTGACATCCCCAGAGAAGCTTGTGCTACCAATACCCTACTCCTGCAGATACTTGGAGGCAGGCTTGCACCTACACCTGCACAGTCCTGCTGAGCTCTTCCCTGGAGTAGTGTTGGAGTTTGCTGTCTGCAGGGTGGAGATTTAAGGATGTTGTTCAGAAATCCTTCATCATCTGAGTAAGCTTTGTTCATGCAACAGTTGGTATTGGTTTGAATTGGTCTGCTCACATCAGAAAGGATTTACTTTACCTGGGCCAGCAGCAATAATAGGCTGTAATATAGAATACAGACTTCTGTGGGTAAAAGTAATTTTCTCTAATATAATTAGTAAAAGCACATTTTAAAATGCTGTTTGCATCAGCATTGTGATTTTAAGTAATATTAGTGTTGGAGGCAAGCTTCAGTTTTATTAATGAGAGCTTACACAGGCGAGCAGAACTTTGCAGTACGCTAAGTAAAGATTGAAAGTAAATTTAGAGTTCACGGTCTACATCTGCTGAGGCAGACTAGCCTGCTTTAGAGCTCAAGAAACACGCTAATGTCTAGGTCTACACATAAAAAGGGCAAACTCTCAGTATCAGCGTTTCAGAAATTGAATCTGGTCTCCTCTGGGAATATCAGACTGGGAATACTCTCCAGGTAGCGCTGTATAACCTGAAACAAGCCAGGAATTAGATCCTAAGCAAGGACACTCATAATCAGGTTCTTTTTTTAACATGGAAGTTAGTTCCTGAAGACACATCTGTAGGAAGGTGTTCCAGTAACTCCTCTCGCTTGCTTGCCTGCCCTGATAAATGAGCCACGCTCAGAGCTTTCTGCCAGGAGGTGGGGGGCTCTGGCTCCATTGCTGCTAACATGGCTGACATTTCCATCCCCTTTGTGCCTCCAAAACTTTCCCTGCACTGAACCCTAAGATCTCTTGAGCCCAGAAGCAGGATTTTGGGCAGGCTGAGGTGGTGCTTTGGGGAGGCTGCTGTGGCAGTAGGATCTGTCTGGTTCCTGTACCATGGCAGTGGTCCCCTGGAGCAAAGTATGGAAAATAAATGCTAAATGGTAAGCAGTAAATGCTTTCCCCAGTAAACATGGAGAAAGGCTGAATGTGTATTACCGAGCTTCAGTCAGAGAGTCCAGAGAGCTCTCACTTGGCTCAGCTGAGAAAGCTGATAGAGTAAAACACCCCAGGGGATTTCTTATTTCCATGGACTGGCCAAATTACCAGTAGTACTGCTGAAATCCCTCAGGTATAAAGTTTCATTGATGTTAGAAAATTTAATCGGTGGTGGCAGTGGGAAGCACTAGGTGGCAGCAAAAAATCTTTGGAAATTCATCTCCCTGCACGTCAAAAGTGGACCCAGGCAGCAGAATTAATGAGAAATCTGCTTGAGCATCCTGATGGCATTTGTTCCAGCTAGACATTTTAGCCCACTTGGTAACAGGTCTGTGGAGGTGATTTCCACATAAAATTGGTCACAAGGCATTTGCACGCCGCGTCGGCACTGGGGCGCTGTTTGCTATTTCCATTTCCATTTCCATTTCACCACGCAATGATAATAATCATTCAGTAACTACACATTCTGTGCATCTCTATGATACATTTGTTCCTAGGTCTGCTAATGAACTTGTTTTGGTCCGTTGTAGTCCAGAGCAGAAACCATACTGGTTACAGTCCCATTAAATTATATTCTACATTATAACCAAACAGCCAAGTTTATTCAACCCCAGCAGAGTTTAGCTTATAAAAAGTAGTAGGATCAGGGGGAAAATAACGTTGCCAAGCAGCTTGCTTACCTGTGGAGCCAAAGCTCCAGGTGTAAATGTGTTTTTTTCTATCTCCTGCTCTGACATGATTAGATCTGGGCTTTGGTGGCTCTTCAGGAATTTGAAAGTGCTTTGCTGCTCTTTCTTGTCTTCCACTTCACGCAGGATCCAATTACACCAGACAAGCGCTGTGTATTACGGGGGAACAACGCTGACTTGCCTGCAGAGACTTTTAAATGTCTTTTCTGTTGTCTGTGAGATGAACTGTGCAGGCTAGGAAAAGGAAGGGGCATTTCAGATACAGGTCTTTGGAGAGAGAAAAGCGAACAGAAGAGAAGTATTTAGGATGAGCATTTCTGCTTTTTAATCGCCTAGATCAAATCCAGCAGGCTTTAGTTACCTATAAGGATCACACAGTTAAAAGAATAGCAAGAGATGATGAATTTTAGTGGATTTTACAGTTTTATAGTCTGATCAAAACAGTAATTGCTATCTGTGTCCTAATTTGCACTTAATAATTCCCGCAAAGCATGGCGCAAGTGAAGATGCTCAATGTTAAGACTTACGCTTCCATATGAAGTAGTACTTTCCAGGAACGTAGGGATATAGAAGCATAGAAAACTGGTTGAAACACACCAGCTTTTATGAACCACCCCGGGAAAACACTCTGGGGCACGAGGTCAGGTCTGACTCCCATCCCACAGCCCGGGCCAGGGGGAGCAGTCCAGTTTCTCTCTTGTCAGCAGTGGCTGCATGGCCCCTTCTCCTTCTTCCTGACTTCCCGTGCTGTCTGGAGCAGCACTTTGTCAGGCAGATTAATTTATTAAGCATGTTAGGACCAATCTGCCGCTGGGGACAGAGTGCACTTGGCAGCGGCACAGCACAGCAAATCGAATCAAATCGAGATTACCCTAGAAAGGTTTCAGCGGTTTCTTGTAAATGAGATATTGCGGTGCTGTGCCGGGCATTGCCCCTGCGAGTCACTCTGCTTTGGAGCATCCTCTGAAATCTTCTGTCTGTTTGATCCCATTGAGAAGGTGCTTGATTTGCCCTTCTCATTTACAAGAGTGAATAATTAAAACATCAGCTCAGGAAGGTCTTCATGTCTTTCCTCTCACCCGCCTCGTAAATTTGACCTAACCCTTAGATTTCTGTGCAGGGGCACCTTTTGCTCTGTGTCCACGTTTGCAGGTGAAAGTTGCTCAGTGGGACTTAGTGCCACGTAGGGCATTCTTATTGCTGCACTTCCCATTTGATAGCTGTCCTTGAAAAGGAAAAGTAATGTACTTCCTTGGAAGAAAGAATACTGCAGTTCACAATGCATGTGAAATTATTTTATGTTTTTATTGTGCTAATACAAATTCCTGAATTCCCTGAAAACAAAGAGTGATGTTTCAGAAGGTGAACGAGCCCATAATACTCAGAGACATCAATCAGCTTAAAAAGCACACCTTGCATGTGTGTGGCCAGGAACGCACAATTTTTGTGGAGTACCTTGAAACATTCTCACTGTTTTTAAGGATGTGGGACTGAGGCATTTTTTGGCACGGCACCGGCTGCAGGGTGATTTCTTCTGCCATACCTTGACGGTCCCTTCCCTGCCAGCATCATCCCACCGCACACATCATCCCACCCTTCCTCAGAGCGTTAATCCCAGATACTCTGGGCTGTGATTGCAGTGACCGTCTCGACCCTGAGCGGTTCTTTGCTGGGCTCGTGGGAGATGAGCCCCATCGATCTGTGAAATGCCGGCTGCACGGCACTCGGGACTGATGCACTGATCAGCGTCTTCTTCCACTCGCTGCCTTCGCCTGATGATTTATGAAGTGGGAAGGTAATTCATAACCCTGCACCACAGCTTGCAGAGCACAAGGAGCTTCTCGAGCTGGCCTCCGTATGCTCTGAAACAGAAAGGTTGACTTTGTCTTCAAGCGTCTGCTGTATGTAAACCCTCCTTCGCTGTGGTAAATCGCAGCAAAAAGTAGCAGTTTAAATTGTTTCTTCTAAATTATCAGACTGTCAAAATCTTCATTTTAATTAAAAGCAGGGAGATGTCTGCGACCGCAGCAGAGTGACCCAAGAGCCTCTGCCCTTCTGAGCCGGTGCCCCACTGCCAGAGCTGTCAGATGAAGGCAATTACTTCCCTAGCATAAAATTTTATCACACTGGAATTTACTTAAGTATTTCAGAAAGCTCAGTCAAACAGTAGCCTGAAATCTTTCACTGAGAAAAAAGTGCCAGGATCATTAATTGGGTTAATGCTCCATCAACCTTGCATTTGTTAATGGGCATGTTTAGGGCACGAGGGTAACGTCATCCGGGGGAATGCCATCTGAGCTACAATGGCAGTTTACACTGTGGTACAATTTTATGAATTACAGACTGTCCCTCTTTTCAGGCTTTTTTAATTGGCATTGTTGGTTGAGAGCAAACTCTATTCTCCATGGCAGCAGTCAGTACCCCTGTACTGCAGTGGTCATTACAATAAACATACATGGTGGTGAGTGAGGATGAAATGATGGGGCAGTGTCTTTTACACCACCCGCCCTACTGCAGGGCTCCTCTCCCCATGAAAATCCCACAGCAACTCCTTTCTGGCCCCTGGAATAAAATTGGCAATGGTGTCATGCACCTTGGTTGTAGAAAGAATTTTTTTTTTTTAAATGCATAGCAACCCTGGGAAGACTCACACAATGTTGTGCCCCACCAGTTCCCAGCACTAATTATGTACAGATGTAAAATACTGACTCTGTGCCATAGAAGCAGTGTCGGTGAGTGCCTCGGCACTGTGTGGGAGGCCCATAGCTCCTATGAAGCGTAGCAGTAGGTTATCAAAGCTGAAGTATTTGGGGAGGTGGTGGATGAGTGTTTGTTTACTGCTTGTGATTTCTCATGCCTTTGTTGAGAAAAGTAGGTTTTTATTTTCCTCACGCTTCCCCCACATAAAAACCCAGAAAAAGTAACAGTCTAGGCTGCAAATATTAGATGTAAAGACAATGGTGGATACAATGTTAAGGATTATGACGATTGTCTTGTGGCTGCAAAGGGGGCTTCAGAAAACATTTGGGCGAGCCCCAAGCACCTGTAGGGTTGTCTTGTTATCTCACATCCCTGCAGTTTCGTCACTGATGTGAGTGCTTGCGCCAGGTTCAAAGCAATGGGCACCTGCATCAGTTCACACCTGGTTTAAGATGCATTTTTGCAGTGCATTTTGCTTAGAAAGTGGTGATGCCAGAACCGAAAGAGGCGTCGGGATTTCCACCACCCCTTGCTTCATCTCCTGCTCCCTGCACCTGCATGTAGCTGAGGATGAAGAGCTGTAGTGCGGAAGGCATCTTTCCCACGTCTCGCCGGTAGCACATCAGTAATCCAGACACAAACCAGTGCCCAAGCCCAGATTTCTGAGGTACCAGTTAGAGACACTGGAGCTTCATTGCTTTCTATTAACTGCCCTTAATTCTGTCATTTTTATTTGGACATAAACCTGTTCAATTCACGCACGGCCCTGCCTTGCAGCACACTTTGGTCCTGGAGCTGTGACATGTCACGAGTTTCCAGTCTGCACCTGTCTTGGTGTGTTACAAGACTAAAAAATGGAGGTGTGTTTCTTGGAGGGAAGGATTTCTGCCATCTGGCCCAAACATCCCCAACTTTGCTTTGTGTTTTTTAGCTGCCTCTGTAGTCAGCCCAGTTGGAAAGCTCTGGGGTGCCACCGCTGCAGGGTTCCCCTGTAGCCACCATGGGATGCTGCATGGTGCAGAAACCACACCAGCAGTCACTGGTCAGTAAATCTTACTGAATTTGCTTTACAGCTTCCTTGGCGCGGGGGAAAAGAAAATTCCACTAGCACAGAGGCACTGACAGATGACGTGGCTTTGAAAGGGGGAGAGTAAAATACCTGAGTCGTCTGGTACCATCAACAGGGCTGGCCACAGGCTTTTCGAGTCAGCAGACTTTTTCTTTTCCTGCCAGAAAATGTTTATTTGACAAAATAGGAAAATTTGACATTGATGGACGGATTTTATCCAGAATGCGGCCAAAAACCTACGGTCTTTGGTGTGGTTTGATACAGCTTTTTGGCTCAGCAGGTCCACTCTGCGTGCTGCTGTGCTGAAATGATTGCCATCAGTCTTAGGAAATTGCGGCACTATTAAGAGGGCAGTTAAAATTCCCACAGGTAATGTTTTTGAGGAATTTCATCTTGTGAGGCATTTTGCTTTTGGGATAAAATAAGATTTTGAAGTGTCCCGAGTCCTGTGAAATAGAAATTCTGTGGGTTTTAGATTTCTCCATTCCTCTCCCTGTGAACTGCTTGGATAATTCATCAGTAATAAGTACTTTAATAAGTACTAACTTTCTCACTCAAACTGAAACTTTTAAGTCACTTTTCACTCTCATTTGTTGTGTGTCTGAGAGATCCGTGTAAACATATTACGTGTAAAATGGCACGTACCTGATGTGTCTTAAGTAGATCCAGAATAATATTTTTGACATTTAATACTCTCTAATAGCATTTCAAATTGCATGTAACAACCACGTTTGTGTATTTAAAAGAGAAAAGAAAGAAAAGTTACTAGAATGTAGATATTCCAGTGGAATTTTAAAACAAAATGTTTTGTTAAAGTTACTATATTTTAAAAGGTCGAAAGAATTACTGGTGAATGTGTTTATAATGAAATGTTGCTCTTGTTGTTATGGCAACTAACTTTTAAAACTGCTCTGAAGGGTGACAAATTACACAGTGCCATTTTGGTTAGCTTTTTTTTTAATAGTTTTCCATCATTTTACTTTTGAAGAATTTTAAACAGCTGGCACTAGTGTTGTTGTTAAGCACTTCTGTCAAACCTTTAGCTGTACCTTTATTTTGATCCATTGAGTAATATATATTTTTCAGGCTGAGTAAATTTCATTTCTACATCATCAATGTAGATCATCATCATCTACATCTTTCAGTAATTAACATGTGGCCATGCCAACATTTTCCCAGCTTCTCTCCTGTCCTCTGCTGTTGCCAGCATCAGGCTAATTAATGGGATAGTATTGGATGTACGCACCTGAAAGCTGCGCGTTACCAAGCTCGGCTCTCTGCTGTGCCGTGACTGCTGTGTGGTAGCAAAAAAAAATTCAGCGGTGCTGATGTGGGCTCAGAAATGTGACTGCGGCGTAGACGGGCATATTTCATGGGTTTCTGCATAGCTGGTTTGCAGCAGCAGGAACCTGACGACAACGGCTCCTGACCCCTACGGACAAGCCCCAACAAAATGCGCTGCAGAGCCTTGGGGAGCAGCCGCAGCTTTTTGTCAGGTAGCACTTGCAGAAGCAAGCAGAAGAAATTTTTGTACAGGTGGATGCACAGGAAGGAGTCTCTGGGACCCATCCCTTCTCCAAAGGAGAAACTGTGAGAATGGTTTATTTTTTTTACTCCATTGAATTTAGTATGGGGACAAGGGCACAGTCCTGGAGTAACACAGCCGTTGGATAACCTGGCGTTAGCTCGCCCAAGCTCAGCATCTCTAGCCTGATTAAGGAGACCAGAATGGTGGGGGGGACTTCACACAGCAGAGGTAAATCAGCCTCTCTGGGGGAGGTATTTCTGAACTGATGTTACCTTCAGTGACCTTCCCCCCTTGGAAAGCTCAGCGTTACCTGTGGCAAGGTGTCGGTAGGGGTATCAGTTGCCTCTTCTGTCGTAACACAAAAAAGAAACTGTATGCTCTGCCGCTACTAGCATCCCTCGGGAGGTTAAAAACTTTTCGAGTGATAGTGGGTGGACAGAGTAAAACCTGCTTTTTCTTATCCAGTGGCGCTGAGTGAGCTCTGGTGATGAGCACATCCCAGACACAGCATGTCCTGCGGCACCCCTGGGCTCATGGCTGAGGGCTCCTGCCCTCCCAGCTAGCTAAACCACGGTGGTGGGCTTGGCTGAGTTTTACTTTGGGTGGGGTTTAATTTATATTTCATTTCTCCTGTGCATGGGAAAGGTCCTGTCTGAAAGCTGTCCCGAACAAGAATTTCTGGATCTCCTAGAAAGGGATTAGAGAAATTAATGAGATAGGATCACGACTCGCGTGCTTAGACACTTCATGGCAAGGAGCAGGTGACACGGCCTCATGCTTCTGGTTTTGTCAGGTGACTGTATGGTATAAAGTCCGTGTTTGGTCCAGGGAGCAGAGACCCATACCTCCTCACCTGGCTGAGGCATCCAATACTGGTGAAATTTGCAGAACTCCTTCCTCTAGGAGGGAATACCAGAAACGATTATTTTTTTTTCTATTATTTTTATGGGGAGAATGAGAATATATAGCATTGGAAAGGAATTTGTAACAGAAACGATATAACCTCTGAGGCTTCCAGGTTTAAGCCAAGCTCTAAATTACAGGCTTCAGGAAGAAATGTTCTGACATACTTTTCCTGTCTGTTGTATATTCCTTGTGACTAACTCAGAGTAATAGCCGTTTTGTAGACAGGCTGTAGATCAAAACTGGAGCAGATCCCGTAGGACGCTACTGGAGGGTGCAGAATGATAAATGACATCTCTTCCCATCCAGCACCGTTTCTCGCCAGGGGTCTGATGAGTTTCTGCTGCAAAAGGCGTGTTTCCAGGGTAATGCTGTATGGCATAAGCGCCTTAAACTTCCCACTTAGGTTAATGTTTTGTATTACCGTGGAGAAATGAAATTGGTGCAGGTCACTGGTGCTGGCCTGTCCACCTGGCTGACTGTATCTGCTCATTGCCTGCTGAGGTTAGGAGGCAGCTGCCCAAATGCCGCACTTACTTCTAACTTGCACAATTTGTATCACCTCCAGTTGTGTCTCAGGATGAAGTCTGGTGGTCCCACAGCTAGAAGCTGGGTTTTGGTGCGATCCAGGTCTCAGAATTCATGGCAGCAAATACATCCAATGACCTCCCTCATGGTGCAACCATACAGACATAGCATAGACAAGGTTACAAAGAGGACCCTGCACCAGTGGTGGGAGCAGATGGCACCCAAAGGGAGAGAGCCCTGGGGTGGCCCTGATGAGGAGCAGGTCTGCTGGCTGCATCGAGAGGTCACAACAATGCTAAGGCCACTGTGCCAAGACCTAGGGGACAAGTCGCCAGCTTCCTAACTCTGGGACTTTTGGGAAGTGCAACGTACGAATGAGTTCCCCAAGACACTTGCGCCTACGTTAAGTGGGAGGAAATGCAGAGGATAGGGATGTGACTTCAGCACAGACCCAATCCTTAATTCTGTCTCCAAACCCCTTTTGTCCAAAAAATAGATAGAACTCACGCGCTTTCTTTTAAACATGGTTGTTTATCTAACGTCCAAGGCTGATGCACAAGCTCATCTCCTGCAGGTGGCAATGCAGCATTGGTTGGGCACTTCTGCCGTGATCATGGGAAGCACAGCCTGCCATGATGGCATCATCTGGTGGGGGAAAGAGGAGATGGAGGTACAGAAATGCTATTCAGTCCTTTCTCACGAACCTTCCCCATTCGGGTGCAGTTAAGCATTCACTGGAGCATAGCATGATTGCAAGGATGGCTCTGATGCCATCGTTTGGATAGATGACTCGGAGGTTAGAACTTGTCCTCAAGTGAATATTCAATGGAGAAAAACCTTGAGTGAAACAAGTGGGCCCGCTTACTTGAAAAGAGCTGTCCTGCATCCCAGCTGAGCTCCCCCAGTCGCTGGGCTTTCAGCTGCTGTCACTTTTTCTCCCTGGCAGCAATTTTACTTATCCATATGAAGGCAGCCATTGGACACCATGGGCAGGTCTTCATCTTTTATCTCCCATCATCCCCTTTGAGCTTGGTCCTTGTGTCAGCCGTCAAGGTAGCAACTCAGAATTAAAATTTAGCCTCATGAACAAGGGAAAGGAGCCCACCTCATGTCGGCCCCGGGCTGCTGGAAAGAGCAGGTTTTTGCTGCACATTTGTGGCCATCTCCAGGAGTTTTGAGGGTCTCCAACTATTCTGAGGTCCTCTAAAGGCTGTGCTTGGTCTGAGATCTCACAGCCTCTTCTCCTGGTGAGAATAGATCAAATGCAGACCCCTGACACCTCTTATGCCCTTGGCTGAAGCTATAAAACTCTGTTTCTTACAGGGAAAGCCTGAGTTTTCTTTCTGGCGTGATGACAAAGATCAGTTTTTCTCCCCAAGGTAGTGCTGTTCACATTTGCTTACGCTGAGGAGTAAAATGTGGTGTCATGAACACAGCTTCAAATTCTTTGAATGTCTTGCAACACAAGAAGATCAATCACCAACATGTCCATCACTTACGCTTAGATTACTTTGACCGGCTGTGCTTTATGCACCTTTTCTACGGAAAAAATTAATTTTCAGATCTGCATAGGCTGTGCTTTTACTTTCTGTATAATGCAAATGAGGGGAGAAGCTAGCTAGAAGCAGTATCAGAGTTTAGATTGGCTGTTTATAAGGGTGACATTTCCTTAAAAGACCTTTTTTTTTTTTTTTACCCTGCACATCACAGAGATTTTAAATCCTCATTGACTTCTGAAAACACAGCTCTGGGAGGACAAAGGATGATATACTCTTAACGAGTGTGTAAAGTATAGTAGTTTTAAAGAGAATAAATGCAAGGTCGTATTAGGGCAAAACAGTTAATTACCCACTTCATTATTGTCAAGGTTAATACAGTATTTGAGCGCAGAAGCTGTTTTTCATCTCCTTTTGGAAACAAGGCAAGACAGCATTTCTTACAGACAGATCCATTATAGCTTATCACCGGAGGACAGACTGCTACGGAAACACCATGAAGGATGTCTACTGTCACCAGGCTCCAGAGCAAACGCCAAACCTGTCCAGAGAGCAATGGAAATGAAATGAGAGCTACAGCATCAGAGTACCACGCTTTAATTCACAGAGATTGCACCCCATTGATTTTAATGTACGATGGTAATGGTAGCATAAAATTCACCGGCACTCCTTCATCTGTTGTAACATTGATCCCTCCTAAATTGCACAATGCGCTGAAAAATGTCCTTTAATAAACATGGGGTATTGACTATAGCAAATCCCATCTTCCTGTGGTAAACCCAGGGAAAACTGCACCTGCGGTAGGGCTTGATCTCTGTTTTCCATGCGTGCCAGGCTGTTGTACAGGTTCCTATTACATGATCTCAATAGACAGAAACAAAGGTCTCAATTTTAGCCCATTGACCTTCACAAAGAATGCTTTGCTTTTAGCTGTCTACCTGCAGCAACTTCGGAAATTCCTTAAGTTTACAAATTTGGAGACTAGGAAGTAGTAAAAAAAAATTAGAAAAAAAATCTATATAAATAGTTACCGAATATATCTAAAAATAGAAGCCCCTCCTTATATGGAAACACGAATTAGGTTTTTTTCAGTTTATAAAGCCTTTAAAATTGCAAAAGCTAGTCTAGTTCCTATGAAACTACTTACCAGGATAACTGTGTTTATATCACTTTCAATGCAGCCTTTTTCCATTACATTTTCTGTCAAGGTTTTTGTTTTGCTTTTGAAGTTAGAGCTCGAATTTCCCATCTTTTGTGATTCCTGCCCTGGTATTTCAGTCCCAGGAGGTTTTCTCTCTGCTCGCCAATGCAGCGCGCAGCCTCGTGACGCAGTAAGTGGAGTCTACATTCCCAGACCAAGACCCCCGCTTTGGCAATTTGGTCTTTCCACCGAAGTCATACCTTTGCACCTGAGTACTTCGGGCCCGAGTGCTAATATTAGGCCTTGGGGTTTGGGAATTTGGACCATAGTTATGACAGTTCTCAATCTCTGGCTTCTTTCTGCAAATACTGCGCTTCCCAGGAAATCTGAAGGCGCTGGCGAGCCCCCGGCACGCCCTTTCTCTGTAGCAAATGACTTCAGGACAGGGTAATGTGGCACAATACATGTTTCATTCTTTACAACATCTTCTTTGATTTAATTTTTACATTTTTGATGATCTGTGGGCGTCCTTACAAAGCAATTACTCTTATTACTCTTATAGAATGATACCTGCTTTGGGGTCTTAATTTGGGTTTTTAAGCCTCATAAATTGTTCTGCCCACCAGGGAGGCACCCACTGTATTTCAGATTTGTGTATAAACATCTTCAGTTCTATTCAGATCACAAGATATTTGACAGTATACTGTATTTCACAGGGTCTTGGCAAAACACTTCCTAAATTATCTGCTCTACGGACACTACTGTTCTTTTGACAGGAATAATGCTAGATGTTTTTTTGGAAAAAATCAAGCTCGTGTAGGCTGTCTGATTTAGCCAGAGGGGCATCTCACCTAGATGTATGCCCTTTCAGATAAGGGAAGTGCTAAATTCAAAAGCAAGCCGAAGCAAATAGAAATGTTGTTGTTGTTGTTATAATTTATAATATTAATATTTTTTATTTTTATTAATAGTAATAAAGCACTGACTATTCTCTAGAAAATGTGCCTGTGGGATAGGTAAGTTTTATCCTCTCTTTGGGCTGGCTCTTATAATTTACTTACAGAGAGGAGCCTGAAGCAAATAGGAATTACAGCCATCACCTTTTCCAATCAGTGTTGCCAGTGGTTGTCCTCAAAGCACTTGGAAAAAAACAAAAGGGGTTTAGTTCTTAACCCCCTAACTTCAGTCGGGATGAGACAGCACTGAGGTCCCAGAGCTGACCAAGACTGCTTCATCAGACTGGGGCTTCAGTGGCAAATGCTTATTTTGGAAAATTGGAGTTTCCAACAAGACCATTTTACTATTAGTACTTTTTTTAAATCCTCATAATCAAAGGGTGGCTCCCAAGCATGCACTTGTCTGCAGAAAATCCCTAAACTGCAGGATTTTGTCATCAATGAATTCCCGAACACATAAAGCCTCAACTGAGTTCTTCTAAATCTTCCTTCTGAAGGTATCTAAAAATCCTGCTTCCAGAGAGCATCTGCTTGGAGGAGCAGAGGGCAAATTCCTCTTTCCTATAACCAAAGAGGCTGCTCTGCTCCCCGGGGCACCTTTTGTGCCGGCACAATGCAGGTTGCTCCAGGAAACCTCTCCTTAATGAAGGCCAGTCCCACCGAGGGTATTAAATTGGCATTTTACTCCTTGGCACACATTTGCACAGGGGAAGTGGAGTGGCAGTTGCGTATTTCAATCTTGTTTTCAATTATAAGCATTTCATTGTTGAATGTTGCTGGTTTATTATGTGGTAATTAAATATGAATGATCACGCAGTCATCCTGCCAAAGAGGCTGTAGCCAAGTGAAGCCAATTCCTCTCGTCTTGCTGAATGGCTTTGGAGGTGAAAGGAGTGATCTATTTGCTGTCCCTTATTTTTGCTGTCCTATTGTTTCAGTATCACTAGCTTCAAAATAGCAAACTAGGCAAGTAATTACAGACATAAATCAGAGCAGGGATCAGCGTGAGGTCAGGACTGCTGTGCTTGTCGCTCGGCTTTTCTCAGCTGCCTTTTGCTGAATGAGAGAACTACATTGCTGTTAATTTTGTGAAAAAGTGATTTTATTAGTGATGAAATACATATTTTGACAAAGTTTTAAGCGCCTGTGTGCTTTCAAGAAGGGGTTGAGCAGCCTCACCATGCCTGGAATGGAGCCTTTTCTGTCGGCGTTGCAATGAATGAAGGTCCAGTGGCCAGGCTGGATGCCACAGTCGGCGTCCCATGCATCATGGTTGGCGTCTGTTATGCCACAGTTGGTGCGCAACATAGGCAGGCTCCTGCTCAGAGAGGGCAGTCTCCTTGGGGTGACCACAGTGACTCTGTTTAAACACTCAGCAAGTTAAATAAGATACAGCCGTAGATATTTAGCTGAAGTGAATCAGCAAAGCAAATGTGTTTTCAGAAGACCTGCACTGATTTATGGCCTTGGCCCTTAATCTGTACATCTTATTCTTGTGGAGTGTTTATAAACGTGAAGCGGTGCTCAATGGGAGTCAACTGCTGAAAAATGAACGCAACCACATGTTACCGTCTTCAGATGATACTAGCTAAAGATAGTCAATCTTTCTCAAAGGAGAGCTGTAACCAAGCACAGCTTGCCTCCCATCCTACCAGGAGCACCAGTGGTTTAGACAGAAAGGAGTAGGGATGGGCAGGGGGCTGTGGGCAGTCAATGGGAGCAAGTTCATGTCTGCAGTGCTCCTACATACTCATCATCCGTGGTTGGGGCATCTGTAGAGGACTTGGAATATTAGGAGACAAACAGGGCCACCACTGCTGCCACCACCTGGCATCCATGATGGGGATGTCCCAAAGCCATGGTTGTGCGCAGTGGCTTGCTGGATATATTGTAAGAAGGACATGTAGTAAAGTATTGCTCCCTCTTCCCCAAGTGTCTCTTACGCTAAGTTAACTAAGAGGCAATCCCCAGTGGTAATTCTGCTACCCAGGGACACACCGTTTTGTGAAAAAAAAAAACCAAACCCAGTGCTGATTCAACTATATGCTACTTTCGATTCCAACAGTTTATTAAAATAACATGTAGGAGTGACCACTGAATGATTTTTGTTTGGCTTATCCATACCCTGTAAATCAGATTCAGCCCGCCAGTTTGGCTTGATGTAGACAAATGAATAATAACAAATAAAAAGTACGTAGTGGTTTTAAATGCTGCTGTTGGCTGCTGAACACCCACCTCTTAAACTGAGCTTTGTAAAGAGTGTCCTGGGGTTGCATGCCAAATCTCAGCTTATGATGTACACCAAATTTAACCCCATTTGTTTATTCTTTTCTGCATGTCCTATTATAAGTATTTCTTGAGATCTTTTTTTCTAGCAGTCGAATATTCTGAGGTACCTGATTGAAGAACATAACACATTGCTATGGGTATTTCTGGGTGAATCATAGACTTTTTTTCTTTTTGGTAGTTTTCTTGGTCAGATATTGAACAAAAATCAGTATTTAATCAAAGCAATTTTTTATTCCCAGACTATTGTTAGAGGAAATAAGCCTCGAAAGGATACTTCAATCAATGGCCTGCTGGAAGAGTTTGACAGTATCTCAGTGACACGATCCAATTCCCTGCGGAAGGAAAGTCCTCCCACCCACCACCAAGGAAATGCAAACCATGTGCCAAGGCACCAGGAGGAAAATGGGTATATCACATATTCCCAGTACTCCAGTGAGTCAGACACTACGACAGACTTTGTCATGGAAAAATATCGAGACAAGCCTCTTTATGGGGAAGAGTTAGACAGGTACTACAAAGGGAGCTATGCTGCCAAGCAGAACGGGCACATGATGAAGGTGACCTCCCGAGACATCTATTATTCGGAAGTGACGCCCCTGCAGTCAGACCTCTCCAGGTTCCTCCCGGATTACCATGCACACCTGGAGACAAAGCCCAAACCACTGGAATATGGCGGCCTGAAGCTGGAGTATCAGCGGATCCCCAGCGGATCCTCCCTGGACTATAGAGATCCCTTTCCTTACACCCCGTCCCGGGCGTCGGTGCAGAGTGAATGCCCCAAGGAGAGGCTGGAGTACAGCGACAGCGACTGGGGACATGGCCTGGGCAAGGACGACTACGACAAGAGGCCGAAGTCATCCTACGTGGATCCAGCAAGCCCTCAGCCAGCGATGAGGCAGAGGTCCAGGTCGGGCTCTGGTCTGCAGGAGCCAGCCATGCCCTATGGAGCAAGCGCTTTTAAAGCACACCAGCAAGGACACTCCTACAGCTCCTACACCTACCCCCGCTTGTCCGAAACCGCGGCAGGCATCCCCAAGGTAACGTGACATCCCTGGTGACAGTGCTGGCCAGGGCGGGGATCAACCTCTCCAAACTGGGAATGCAAAAAATTAAGTGCATGCAAAAAATTAAGGGCAAGGAGCCATGCTTGGGCACATGATGCCAAACGCAGCCAGTTACATCCCCAGGAGCTGCCTGGCTGCCGCTTGGCAGGTGTGAAAACACACCCACTTTACTCTGGTGTCTGAAAATGGATGTCGGGGACCAGTGGGTTTAAGGTATTTATTAAAAAGCAGGTTTGGAGATGCCCAGCTTCCAGGGGTTTTACTTGGGAGTCCCAGTAACCCCAAGTTCTTTGGCAGTTTTTGTAGCATTAGGAGTTCGACACCTGTGCAGATCCCGGCCACGGGTGAGAAGCTGGTCTGGATTGTGTATCGGATACTTTAGTATTTGCATTGTTACTGAGCAAGACTAAAACCTCTGTGTTTTAATATTTAAATTGTATTTATGCTATATTTATATTACGTTTATTAACCCTTTGCTGCTAATGAGAGTAGGGGTTTACTGCTCTCTGCTTTATTTTTCAGCGGTGGAATTGAATCAAGCAGCTTATCTCACCCACAACATTTTAGGTGCAGTTAAAAAAAAAGGGTTAAGGTGCAAAAAAGCATTTCAAACATCCTATCTATAAGCAGCTCCTCTGCAGAAGTTTGTGGCCTGCTTTGCCTTTTCTAAGAAGTCACATGAGGAATATTACCCATACAAGCTGTCCTACCCTACTTGCGATAGTTTGCTCTATTTGTTCAGTTAAGAGAATAACGCTTTTCTTGTACATGTAGTCACACAGCTACAATGATGACCCGCTTAAACATCTAATATTCTGCAAGAGATGTTTTTTCTTCAGTGTAGATTGCATTGAACATTACTGAGTTCCCCTAGCAACGGGTGCCGAGATGATAGCTCATTTTTCCAGGGCTGAAACAGTCTTGGGTTGCCGTGACTTACCAAATGTGCTGAGGTAGGTGGCTTGTCAGGTGGTGAGACCCACTCTGCTGTTTAATGATGATCTGAACGGTGTATTTTCTTACTGGCTTTTTGCACTGAGAACGTGGTCCTGTCCAGCTGCAGACCCAGAATTTGTCCCAGCTCTGCAAATCCATGATAGCCCTATGCCGGAGGCATGCCTGTGTCTTGCTTGCTCAGGTTTTGGCTGCTTTGCTGATCCTGGGGTGCAGAGTTACAACCAGTGCCCCATGGTACAGGGAGAGCGATGTGGTTTTATTCCACATTGCATTAAAGCACAGAGCTGGGCTTTGGAGGTTGATGATAAATCGGGCGGTGAAGGGGGACTAGCAAAGTTACTGGGTCTCTTTGCATCCCTCTCCTGAGCTCAGGTTGTGGTGGGAGGGATGCGTGTGGGTTGTTAAACTGCATGCAAGCATGTGGCGTTAAATATGTGTTCTGGAAGTTTTGAGCAAAGCTTGGGATGGGCTATCTGCCATTTCCTTAATTTAAAGCAATCATTGTGTCAGGGTTTAGGAAGGAGAAGGACGAATCCAATAATTCATAGACTCTCTTGCGCCTGCTCCTGCCAGTTTTACAGCATTCAATAGGGCAGAAGACAGAGGTATATTTTACAGGACTCAAAGCAGTCCAGACACTTTGAAAGATGTCCCATTAAAATGCAGTAACAACTTTTATAAAAAAAAAAAAAAGATAAAGATACCTCCGTGCAAGATTCATTGTGAGCTGTTCCTCAGAGCGTCAAAAACACTCCTACAGCCTTGGTTTATTGAAACTTGATGATTCACTGTTAAATGCAGCAGTTTCAATTCCCAAACCTGTCCACAGCTCCTGGAAGTGAATAGCAGTTTCTTGTCTTGGATGATTGCTGAAGAGTCTTCTTTTCAAGGAGGCATTAGTAAGATAATGGTTCATCAAATGGTCTTACTAAATGAGAATTGGGTCTCGAATCAGATATTTTACAAATGAGATTGGCTTTAAAGTATAATTAAAGGGGGGAAGAAGTAAGCAGTCAAAAAATCTGCGGGGATAAATGTATGGCTTCAAAACGTGTTTGACAAAGATGTTCATTTTGGCTTGCAAATGTGAAGAGCAGACTTACTTCAGTATTATTTGCAGGTGATGAATGTCAGATAAATCAAATGCCTGCCGTGTTTCATCATCAGTGATTTCACAGGTATTACATCAGAAGACTTCCACTCCACTGGGCTTGGCCACCAGTGTGCAGTGGGACCATGGAGGTGTAGGAAGCCAGTGGCTCAGGTTGGATTCCCTCCACTCCACCTCCGTGTTACCCACCTGCTCTCCTATTCCTGCAGACCAACTCCAGTAACACTTGCTCAGGCTCGCAGCGTCTGCTGTGTTATCCTCACGACACAGAGATTACGTCCCACTTTGTTCAATAGAGTCTCCTCAATATTGTTCACAGGATATCAAATTCGTCCTGCCAGGTCTGCTTGGTTTTGGGCGCTCTGTACTGCATGTTTTGGTTTTACCCTCCTCTTCATCACAGGCTTAACTTCCTCTTAACTTTTTGCACCGGATCCTGTTGTTTCAAAGCTCCTTTCCCTGTCATTTTTCGGTAGCAGCTCTCCGTGACCCTCTCCTGTCCCTCCTCCAAGGGGCCCTGATTTCTGCTTCCCCCCCTTCCCTCCCTCGTAGCACTGTAACGTAGCAGAGGTCTCTATCTAAGCCAGCCGCTGCTCAGCACCACCCTTCTCCTCATGAGCATTTTGCAGGCACGCTGCACCAGGAGGACGTTTCCTGCCCGGTGAAGGCAGAACCAAGCCTTTACTATCAGAAACCCTCTTTCTTCCCTGTTTTCTCATTCACCTGCCAGTGGCTTTCCATGACCGCTGCCTGTCACCGCCACACGGAGTCTCTCGGAGATTTCTACCAGCGAAGCACCAGAGTAACCTTTTCCCATGCAATCTCCATTGCTGTCATCCCTTCTGCACCTTTTAATTCGGCAAACTGAAACCTAATCAAACTGAAATCTGTTTTCCCTTTACTGAAAGGCGAGCCCTCCTCGCCAGGGGCTTGCTGCTCCCCTCGGAGGGTATGGGCTCCGGCTGCAGGGCTGTGGCTGCCATCTCTGCCGCAGTCCGACTGCAGAGCACGTGGGGACACCCGCTCGGCTGAAAGCCTTGCAGGGAGGGTACCTACCCCATACGAACAAGCGGGTGTTGCCTCCGCATGCGGTACAAAGCAGGCATCGCAGTCATCAGAGTGGAAACTGAAATGAGTTTAAGCACGGTGTTACGTCCACCTTCTAACAACAAAAAGACGCGACTGCTGGTGTGGCTGCGGCATGCGGATGCGGGTGATGCTGCGAGCCGGTGAAGCGTCCCAGCCAGCAGCGGCGGGGCATCCATCGTGATGGATGTCGTGTCAGAGCTTTGGCTGCTCCTTTGACCTGATCTTGAATGTGCGCAGGGCTGGTTTCTTCTTTCCTTTGTAGTATTTGAAGAATTTCCTTTCAGTAGGTGCCTGCATTCCGTAGCAGAAATAGAATTATTAGTGGAATAAAGTGTGTTCGATTTTGCCGTGATGTGAAGCACTGCGTCAGGACACAGCCTCGGAGGAGAGGTTCAGCTGATTTACTCATTATAGCTCCTAATTTTTTGTAAGATTTCATGGGATTCAGGACGTGAATGGGTTTACATTCTATGGCATCGCTACTGCAAGCTTTCAAAAATTCTTAGCAAGCACACTGAACCCTTGAATTTTCATTTTAAAATTTCACTGCGGAATTCACTTTTGCCACTGTGTTAAGCTTAGGATGTGCTCAGAAATACCAGGCATGGGTGAAGCCTCAAATAATTCATTAGTGTGGATTTATCCACCTTGAATGTCTAGGTGAGATTTTCCCCATCTCAAGAGTTAAAAGAAAATGGTGTATTTACAGCCAAAGCTGTAATTTATGTGTCCCTATGTACACAGATATATAGGACAGGGCTAGATTGAGTTCCCTTCCCTCCACCAAACCATCTGAGCATTTTTCCATGTTAATTAGTTTGGCAGCTGTAATGTCCTTCACAAAATTGATGGTGTCTCTGACCCCCTTCTATTTTATGGCTACCCCTGCCTGACAGAGCAAGTGACATTATGGCTGTGATCGCATGGATGTTTTGCTTAAACAAAACCAGCGTCCTAGGAGGTGGCTGTACAACATGGTTACGTGCTCGCTGGATGCTCCGTATGGCTGGTGGCTGTCAGCGTGTGAGTCTCAGATGGAAGCAGACTCCAGCTTCACGTTTCCAAGGGAAATATCTGAGCAGCCCCTCTGGAGAGGCATTCCCTCTTCCCTGCTAAACCTCACGCGAAATGAAAAGACGGGCACACCCGGCTCACGCATGAGGTCAGAAAGCGCCGATATAATATTACACTCAGAGGCTTTTCTCCTCGCAATGAGGCGATTCCAGCTAGAAACTCCTCCTCGCTGTGCAGCAGCCTACGGTGATAAATTGATGCTGCGGCAGATTTTTTTTTTTTTTATTATTATTTTTTTTGCAGTCTTAGCATAAAATGGTCAAACGATGTTCCACTGCAGAATTCAATTTCACAGTTCAGTTGGGTCCTTGATTACACTGCCAAATTCAGATTAATGTACATTTAACTAACATGGATCAGGGACTCCTGGCCGGCAGCCAGCAGTAATAGTAGCAGCTGTGAGCTCTGTAGAGTTTGCTGCTCTGTCCACCCCTGTGCACCGCCACTGAAATTGATTAATTAAATGAACTCATTGCCATAATTATTTGTAATTGTGCTACATCATGAGCCTGTGTCAAACCATCCCCCTGCCCTGAGATGTTCCACACATCGTCAGGAGTCACATATGTTGTACCGGAAATGTGAAGATGCTCTTTTCCGGGGGAAGAAAACGTCTTTTTGTTTTGGGTGGGGTTTTTTTGTCTTAGATCCTTTTTTGTTTGTTTGTTTTGTTTGGACAGAAGCAAACTATTCTGTTTGTGAATGTGAGGTATTCATTTGCTTTCAGTGTAAGAAGCTTAGAAAAGCTTGGCAAATAGAAAGAAAGAAAGGAACCTGCAAATGAACAAGGCCTCCCATCGGGATAATTTCCTCTGCGATTGTCTCTTGATTTCAGATGAAAATTAGTGGTTTCATGACACCGCAGTTAAGTAGTGTGTCACTCTGGAAAATGATTTAAGAAATGGTAAATTGAATTAGGCTCCTTGTCGTACTCATGTATGCAGTCACTCAAACAAGCAGCTGGTAGTGGAGCAAGGCAGGAGATGACAGGGATTTCAGGGTACCACCGCCTCTGCAAGAAGTTGGGTCATCCCTGAATTGCTGGAGAAAAGCACAAGAAAAGACTTAGCGGGTGAGAGTCAAAATACCAGGAACTGGTATTTGAAAGGAAAGACACAAATTGGAATTTGCCGAAGGACTACTGGTTGTGAAAGGGATGAGTCCTTGGAGGAAATGGCCCAGAGAGCCTGCAGGACACTGAAAATGCAGAGCAAATACACTTTTTGGAGTATACGCTTTCATTATACAAAGATTATTCTATCTACAAACACGTACCTGGACAGAAAAATGGACCTGAGATGCACAAAAGATCTCGTGGTCTTCCCTGGGCTCATTTAACCTTTAGGTTAACAGTTGGACTTGATGATCTTAAAGGTCTTTTCCAACGTAAGGGATTCTATTCTATTTTAGTGCTGATGAGAGCACAGCAGCCCAGTGGTCTAAAAATCTCTTTTCAGATACAGGGCAGCAGTGTCATGTTGAGAAGACATGTTGGGTACATGCGGGAGCATGTCGTGCGGGCACCCGCTGAGGACCTCTGGGGGTGCCGAAAATTAACCGAGTGGGTGGACGGCAAGAAAGCTGTCTGTTCATCCGCCTTCTCTCATCTGCTTTTGCACTGCAGGTGGATTATGATCGAGCACAGCTGGTCGTTAGCCCACCGCTCTCTGGATCGGACACCTACCCCAGGGGCCCTGTAAAGCTACCTCAAAGTCAGAGCAAAGTCAGCTATTCAAGCAGCAGCTACCAGTACCCTCTGGTCTACCACAAAGCATCCCACTATCACCAGCCATCTCTCCAGCCCAGCTCTCCTTACATCTCCACTGCCTCATACCCCAGCTCCCCAAGTATCACATCAAGTGCTTATCCTCCGCCCAGCTGGGGATCCTCCTCAGACCAGCAGCCCTCCAGGGTGTCCCACGAACAGTTCAGAGCTGCCCTGCAGCTTGTGGTCAGCCCTGGTGACCCCCGGGAGTACTTGGACAACTTCATCAAGATCGGGGAGGGCTCCACGGGGATTGTCTGCATCGCCACCGAGAAGCACACAGGAAAGCAAGTCGCTGTGAAGAAGATGGATCTCAGGAAACAGCAGAGAAGGGAGCTGCTCTTTAATGAGGTACGTTGATTTGGATGGTGCAATGGATTTTGCAGGCAGTAGGTTCAACGGGAACTGTGGGCCAAATGGCAGCCTCAGGAGTCATAGGAATTTCTTTCTAAAAGAGGTGGTGAGTCCCATGCGCGTCTATGCTATATAAATATTGTATAACCAGACCAGTTTCAAGTGAGCTACATCTCCTGGCTTTAAACCTATAATGGGGTGGGAAGTCGCAGTAAACAGCTAAGAAGTCTGTATCAGCTGGTCCATGCAGCGTATCAGGTGCAGAGACATAGCCCGACTGCCTGTTTCTGGCCATTTGCTGGAATAGTTTATTCTTCTGAGACGAAGGAGCCAAGCTAACCAGACCATTCAAGAAGCACGTGTGCACTGTATTCCAGCATATACATGCTTTTTGTTTCCTCCCTCTCCTAACCATTAGCAGTCCCTTTCCTTTCTTGATGGATACTAAGCAAAGAGCCAGCAGTCCCTTTTTTCTGGAACCATCTGTGTTAATTCCAATGTCTCCTTTCCTGACTGGTTGCAGCCAGTTCAGAGCCCACAGCTGCTTATGGAAGATTGTTTTCCCCCTGTACATTATTTTAAATTTATGAACACTGGTTTTCATTTGCCATTTTTTCACCCAGTTGTTTGGCACTGTGAGTTCCTTCTGCAGCTCGTCGAGTTTCTCCTTTTTTACTTCATACTCCCTTAAAGAAGCTGGTGGTGTGTGTTCTCTGCTCCCTTTGCACATCACTTGTGAATATGCCGATCAACACCAAAATCACTGCAGGTCGCCAGGGAAACCTCTTGTGAGAACTAACCTTTTGATCCTATCATTTGTTCCCTGTATTTTTAACTGTAAGAGGATCTTCCCTCAGCACCTAACAGACTGGTTTCTTTAAAACCTTTAAAAAGGTAACACTTTTTAATCAAAATACTAGTTTTTAACAAACTTCACACAGTTCTCTGCACAGTCCATGACTCTACTGGGTGTTTTGGCTTCGTTTTGCCTCTGCTGGAAAACTGCACTGAATTGTGTTGTGGTTGCTCTAACCAAGCATCTCTTGAATGGTAACATCTTGAAGCAGGTCCAACACGCTGTGCAGGACCAAGCTGCTGCCCTGACACGCTCCAGTCACTCCTGTCATCTGAAAATTTCTTTTCAGCGGTGCTGAAGTTCCTCTGTCTATAATGAGGCCTGTAATGAATCCTTGGCTGTTGTTTTCTCTCCTGATTGCCTTTCTGCCATCCCTCAGTGCCATGTGGTCATGGTCACCACCTTGGCAGGGCTGCCGTTCCTGTCGTCCCAATTCTGTACAGGCCCCTTTAGATAGGGCATTTGAGTCATCTTATGAATAGCCCCTATATTACCAGCATTCTGTTATAATTCTGTGCAAAGTACCGTTTGATACACAATGAGGAAGACTTTGATGGGTTGAGCGATGGATCGGGTCAAAAAAAAAAGAAAAATCTCTGTTGTACTGAAAGCAACTGGCAATAAAAAGGCAATGAAATAAACAGTCCTGTTCCTGCAGTCTCAAAAGAACCCAATTATGTACCACTTATAATTTAGCAGCTAAAGATTCTTCCTTCTTCATAATGCATTTACGATGACTGTTATTTTTATGTAAAAATATTGATTTTGTGTGTTGGCATAAGGATTAGGGAGGATGTGATTCACAGCAGAACCTTTACGAAGCACAAAGAGAAAAGTACAGTGGGAAAAAAAGGTCAAAACAAGTATCAGATAATGCTTGTAGCAATTCACATATCACGTCTTTCTTCCTCACAGGTTGTAATCATGAGAGATTACCATCATGAAAACGTGGTTGACATGTACAACAGTTACCTTGTTGGCGATGAGCTGTGGGTTGTGATGGAGTTTCTGGAGGGCGGCGCTTTGACAGATATAGTGACTCACACCAGGTGGGTTGGGTGTGCCGCGCTGCAGACCAGCAGCCTAAGTCCTACCGTGTAAGCCGGGTGGGAGAGAGATGCTGCGGCTTTCCTTCAGGGATGCCTCCGGACAATGCCCTCCGGACCTCACCTCCCGCTGAGGAACGCTGGGTACCTCCTGGCTCTATGTCTTTTGTTATATATATATACATTTATTGCTATATATTTGTGTTTACATACAAAATACAATACATACAAACATAAAAATACATACCTGTGTACAATATGCCTACATGGAAAATATATATCCGTAAATATATATAGGTATGTATGTGTATAGCTCTATATGTATGTGTATGTATATACATATACTTTTATGTATATATACTTTTATATATATACACACATATACACATACTTACACACATACTGTAGCATGCTCACTTTACCAGCATAAATAAGCCACTGCAGGTGAATTCTTGTCAGCACCAGCATTTATTAAACAGAAGGGAAAGAAATACCTGAAAGGGCTTGCTGATGGACGGGGATTTGCTAACGCTCTAGGAGGTAATTTAGCAGCAAGAGACTTTTATCCATTAGTTCCTCAATTGGCAAATACAGCTCCCTTTCCCTCTTTGGTGATCTGTATTGTTGTTCTTGCTGTCGTAACTCTGTCAGTTGTAAGGGTGATTTCTCCCCATACTCATAACCCACGTAACCACACTGTCAGAATTGTTAACTGCAAACCGAGCCTAAGACGTAATGGGAAAAGTATTTTTATATCAGCATATTTGCGCTTGTTTCCATATTTCAGTTCATATTGTACCTTTAAACAAGGCTGTTCTCCAGCACAAAAGCTGTAGGGTATGGAATTGCTCTTCCTCTTCTGAGTGGGGACATGAGATTTTACAGCCCTCTTCACATCTGCTCTTAGTATTCAGGTGAGCGAGAGGAAAAGCAAGGAATAGCAAATGAGAAAAGTTATCTTCTCACAGTTTAACAATGCGCTTAGGTCCTACCAAAAGCAGAGTTGTAACACAGGTTTTTTAATTTTTAGTGTTGCCTTAGCTGATGTGCTGAAATAAATCACAATATTGTAAGTCATTTGTTAACTACTGCTCCCCAAAACATTAAAAGCTCTGTCTTAGATATTTCTGACCAGAGTTTAACGGCAAACAGATGTTCCCAGGACACCACTTCTTATGAGCTGTCATCTATTTTTTTACTCAGAATACTCTTCCCTTAACCTTCTGGGGGTTTTGGGGGGTTTTTTGTGTTGCATAATCTTCCTTCAAAGATTTTGCTAAAATACTGCAAATGGCACACAAAGTTAAAGCAGAAAGCTCCACTGGTATTTTTCTGCTCATGTAATAGGGATGCTGGGGTCGTCCAGCGCTGGGCAGGGGGGTCGGGGCATGCTGCCCCTCCCGGCCATCCTGCTGTGGCAGGCAGCTGCTTCTGGAATGGGCTTTTGCACGTGTGCACGAAAATGAGGATTCTTGCTATTTATTTTTCTACTGAAATACCTGGATATTTTTACAGATGGCATAAAAGGAAAGAAGTGCTCTCAGAAAGCTACACCCAGGGCCTGATGTTTTGTCTGCACAATTAAGAGTGGTTTTTTTCTCATATTTATTCCATGCCTGTTTCCATCCCAGTAGTGATTTACCCTCCTTGGCAAGCAGCAAGTTTACTGTAAATAAGGCATTGCTGTTATTTCCCAGAGGGAAGCAGGCTCACTGGCACACACCACATCACATAATAACACTCTGCTTTTTGAGTCCTGCAGGGAGACTTATCCAGACATTGTTGCAGAGTTGTTCCTCACCCCTCATCTCCCTATTTTCGACAGAAATAGGACCAGAGAGTCACCCCCCAGAGCCACGGCCTGAAAGATCTCCTGGCTGTCCCTGTGCTGGCGTGAAGGGGAACTCGTGCCTCTTCATTCCAGCTCCCCTTCCCCGCTGTCTTTGTTAACGCTCAGCTCGTTTTCCCGCCTTGTTGTTTCAGGATGAATGAGGAGCAGATAGCGACCGTCTGCCTGTCTGTCCTGAGAGCCCTGTCCTACCTGCACAACCAAGGCGTCATCCACCGCGACATCAAAAGCGACTCCATCCTTCTCACAAGCGACGGGAGGGTGAGTGCCCAGCGGTTCCAAGTGACATGAACTTAAAAAAAAAAAAAAAAAAAAAAAAAGCCAGGCGTGTGAAACCAAGGGATGTGACCTGTGAATAACTTGTCAGAGAGCTGAGTCAGAAAAACACAGCCCTGGCCTAGCCAGTGATTGACATCTGCGCTGCGTGCAGAGTCCCTGGAGCGGGGTTGGAGCTGTCAAAAGGCAGTGGCAGAAGAAACTATGCTACGTGAGTGATGGGAAACCTCCTTTTACGCTCCACCACTCCTACCCTGCTGCCTTTCAAAAATATTTTCTTTCTACTACATTTAGTTATCCTTTCGTTATCAAGCTTCTATACAATCTCTCTCTTTTCCCAGGGTAGTTAGGAGGCTAACATCAATCTATACGCATAGGAAAGATTCTACATTACTACAAAACACTCCCCTGATGGTGAGAGTCGCTTTTGCCATAGGTGCACTTACAAGATGCTTGGTAATAACTGTCCCACACTTACATTACTTGGATGGAATGCTGCTGTCAGTGAATTGGGCTGTCTTTGTGGTGTTAACGAGTAGGGAGAGAGGGAGAGAAAATGCTGCACATGACCTGTGCAATAAGCAAAACAAAGTCTGCACGCAAAAAAAATTACTTCAGCAGTGTTTGGTCCTGAAGAAATTGTTAAGGTGCAAGGTGGGTTTGGGCAGTGGTGTTTCTGGGCATATACACTGTAAAACTTGAGGCACCTAAAACTTGGGGCACCCAAAGGCCTAGGTGGAGGGACGCACATCACTCTCAAACAGAAGAGCCTAATTTCTGCTTGAGTTAGGCACTACTTTGCATCTCACCTTGTGGCCCCACTGGGATAGTTTGAGTAGAAACTGGTGCACTCATGGCCAGTGAGTGCCTTAAGCAGGGCTGTAAGGGTTGCCTCACTGGCATTATGCACCTGGCTAAAGCACGACTTAGCGGGTTGGACTGAGCCCAAGAGGACCCGTTCAGACTGGAACCAAACCAAGATCTTCACCTTCAGAAGGTAAAACTCTTGGCTTCCCAGGCGTGGTCTGATTTCTTATCAAAGGCTCGCCTTTATAGTTTCATTCCCACTTCACCAAGGGAGAGGGCTTTTCCTCCTACAGCAGCCACAGGCTGCTCCTGTTAACCCTGTCAGGGGGGAAGAAAGTTCCACGTGTGTAGGAGTTTTTCAGTTGTGATTTCAATCCATGTTGCTGAAATAGCATCTGATCTGCTCTCGGGATCTGCATACAGTGCCTCATTATACTCATTACTCCAGCACTTATTATCTGCATTGCAGATTTCTTCATGGCTGTGTTGTGCAATTATCTTTTTTTAGAAAATCGTCTTCTTTTACGTACTTGAATGAGCAATAGATATGCAAAACCTCTTGTGCTCCTACAAAAGATTAGGCTCTGCTTCCAAAATATGCATTATTTCTTCCATTCTTCATCCTGTAAACTGAAAAATACATTTAGCACCAAGAACTTGGCTATTATTGGCTTTGTTTTAGAAACACCAACAATAATTTCATAATCCTGTTAAAAATAATACCCTTAGTTTTAAAAAAAGCAATGTCTGTGCTAAATCCAAAAGAAAACAAGTCAGTGCTGGTAGTAAAATTCTGGTCTGCACAATGCAGGGGTTTATGCAACTTCCCACTTCAGTTTTGGGCTCACCTGGTATCCCCAGGCGCCGAGTGCATGGTTGGATACGAGGTTTATGGGCCTTGGACATGGGTCACCATTACACTCTGCGGTGCGTAGCTGGGGGTGATAGGGGTTAGGCTAATGGCCAGGAAACCCCTTATGATGGCTTCTAGGCCTCCAAATAAATACTTGGGGGGGGGGGAAAATACTTCAGTCTTAAGTAACAAGCAGTTTCTGGAAGGGGGTGATGACACCAACACTCATCCCAGCTTGTTTTGCTTGGGAGGTTGGAGGAGTTTTCACCTTGGTGTTGTACAGCAACAGGGTGGGGGAGGTGATAATTTTCCATAATTTTTGTTGTAAAAAAAAAAAAACCAAACTGGCATAAAAGTACAAGCAGGCACATGATGCAGCAAGAGCTGCTCTCCGGAGTGCATGTGTATCCCATTATTTCTATTTCAGGTCACTGCCACAGCTACTCAAGGACAGTACTGTCTTTAATTCCCCAGTTCCCAAGCAAAGGGAGCAGGTCCCCTTATCTCTTACCACCGTTTCGGAAGAGTCTTGTGCCCTTCCCTGCGTTCCCCAGGTTAGCTCCCCTACTACCTGAAGAAGACAGTTTCTTTAGTGATAGTCCACAGCGCGAGGGGCTGGTCTGGAAAACTCATTGGCAGGGGAATTGCTTTCTGTGAGCGTTATAGCATGTTCTCTGTGGTAAAAGAAAATGGGGTGAATGCCGCCTGGTTCATCTGTTTTCTGGCAAACTCACAGACCGTGATACAAATAATAGGAGTGGTGTGTATCACCTGAAATATTTATATTACTGAATTATTACTTTATATTACTGAATATCAGTATACGTACATAGACTACAAATGGGTTTATATATATATACACATATACACACACATATATATGTATATGAATGCAATAATAGATTCATTATAAAACATTATTACTTCAGAATTTCTTGGTTTCCTTCTATTTTTTAAATCCTGTAAGCCATTTATCACCTCCACATCTCTTGCTGGTGCAGAGGCTGGAGCTATGACAGGCGATCTTAGTAACAATCACCACTGCCAATCTCTCCTACTTTTTTCCCTTGCCTTCACGTTAGTGAGCCGCACATTCCCCAGGCTGTGTTGTCGTCTCCGGCCACAATTCCAAAACTGTGCTACTGTCCTGTCCCAGGCAAACACTGCAGCTCCATCCCTGTCCCCCAGGCTGCAGCTGGAGACGTGTGTCTGGGAGGCACGTGTGTCTCGGAGGAATTTGCCTTGTTATTTAAGAGGAGCTTTTTCTTTTTCTTTACTTTGCAGATTAAATTGTCTGACTTTGGGTTCTGCGCCCAAGTGTCAAAGGAGGTCCCCAGGAGGAAGTCGCTCGTTGGGACGCCGTACTGGATGGCGCCAGAGGTGATATCCCGCCTGCCCTATGGCACCGAGGTGCGTACAGCGCGGCACCGCGCGCGCCCAGTGCGGCTCTGCTCCCTCTGCGTGGTGCCTTGGTCGACCCCACCGAGCCCTGTTGGAACCATGCAGTTCAAAAGCATTTATGCAGATATGCTAAATAGCAGCAATTATGTTTGCCCCAGTGTGTTACTTTGTGCCTTGTTTTAAAGTATTTCTCCAAGACAAAGTTGTTAACCGACGACTCCATTTAGTGCACTAAGCCATGTAATGCCTTTACATATTTTAGCTGAGGCTGCTCTATTAAAAGGCAGCATCATTTTAACACCATGAAAGAGCCTTTGATGATCTTTTTAATCTCATGCCTGCAAGCTGGAGCTGCAGTTACGGGTGTCTACACCTGCATGTTACAAACCAGCAGCCGAGTCACCTGCCCATGCTGCACAGCCAGGTCACAACAGGGTTTATTTGCACAGACCTGCAGGTAGAGATCCACACAGCTTTCCCAAACACAGGAGTGAAATGGGTGGGCTGGGTTGCCACCCTCTGTTGGAGCCTTTGTCTCCACATCGGCTCATTCCTTGCAGTCATTGCTCTCATTAGTTGAGACAGGACAAAAAAAGCACGTATCTGCGGGAACTATTTTTTTAAACACTGCCAAAATGTCTGAAAAAGGCAATTCACGCATTCTCTTTTTTATTGGCACCCTTCAGCTGAGACCAGAAGGGCGGGGACCCGTCAGCCCTGCAGTGCCGTACCCCACCCCTGAGGATGCTCTGGGTCATGGTGTAGGACAATCCCCCCCCGCGCTCAGTCCGGCCGTGGCTCACCCCTCCCCAGCCAGAGGCACGGCTGCATTTTACCTCCTCTGCGCGGCGAGGGGCGTCATCTTCTGCCTGATAGTGCCTACAGTAACAGCTGCAGAGAGGAAACCTGCCAGACAAATATAGATACATTTACACACAGATAACACAGATATACATACACACACAGAGGGGGAAATGAGCCAAGGCCTGAGACGGGAAACGCTGCATCTTCACATTGGGCAGCAGGGACCGATCTGGCGCAGGCAGGGAGAGCGCCCACCCACGAGCGAAAGGGCCCTGCAGGCACCGACGGTCACCCAGGATGTGTGGCATTGCAGAAGACATTTCAGGGATAATAACATCAGCTATTATTAGCCCATTAATAACACAGAAGGGATTATAAAGTGGCTGAACTTATGGCTACATCAGGTTTCCCCACCAGATGGGAAAGGGGGAAAAAAAAAAAAAAAGGATTTAAGGTGAAGGATAGTGTTGGCAAAAGAGCAATAGCAGTATGAGCTGGCCTGGGGTGCATTTGGGCTGGCAAATGCCAGGAATCGCAGTCATCAGAGGACTGGGATTCTGGAGCATATATATTTATATATTTATATGTGTATATGTTTATATATTTATATGTTTATATATTTATATATATAAAGTGCCTATCACCATATTGATAAACATTCTTTGGAACCACTCTGATGGCAGAGGTAAGAACAGGAGTCAGCCTGTTGGTACCTCAGCAGGGCAGGACCAAAAAAAAATGTTGGTGGTTTCTTTTAAGCTGGAGCTGAATCACTTTCCAAAGGGATTATGTGACATGGTACCTGTGCTCTCTGGAACAGGGGCCAGGTGTAGGCCATGCTTGTCAGGCCTTGGGGGCTCAGTGGAGGTCCCATCATCTTTAAGCTTCCGGGGAAGTAGAGTAACTGATTTCACACCAACTGACTTATACTCCGCTCTCCCACTGCCTGCACCCTTCTGCAGCATTGCAGAGCCAACCTGGGGTAAACACTCAGTGGGTGTAAATCAGCGCAGCCAAAATGCAGCGCGGCAGGGTGCAGCCAGCCTCTCAAACGATCACTGCTTAGCAGTGGCCAGCACCTGACCCGGCTGCAGACCCGGGTTTGTCAGCCATTTCTAGTTTATTTCTTCACTGCTATTCAGAAGAAAAAAAAAAAAATTGTTGTCAGCTGCTTAAACAAAGCAAGCTTTACGGTGGTGGCTCAGCAGCCTGCTGGCTTAGACTGGGCACTGACAGGAGGTGCAAAAGGGTGAGCCCGCTCAGAGGGTTGCATGCACCCGAGTGTTGAGCCTGTTGCCCCTCTCTGCACTACCAGTGGTGTTCAGGAACAGCCTGTGTGTCTTACAGGTGGATATCTGGTCCCTGGGCATCATGGTGATTGAGATGATAGACGGCGAACCTCCCTACTTCAACGAGCCACCGCTGCAGGCCATGCGCCGAATCCGGGATAACTTACCGCCCCGGGTGAAGGACATGCACAAGGTTAGACTTCCCCTAGGGGATGAGGGTCTTGCACGTACAAACATTTAATACAGCCACAGCCACACACTTCCATGCCCAAAGGCTACATTGCCTCTCTCAGGTACCGCCATGAGCAGTGGGTCCTACACAGGACTCGTGTTGGGAGGATGCGAGGCCCAAGCCAGGAGCAAACCATAGCCTTGTTTTGTGCCTGGCCTTGGCTTTGCTTTTGCAGAGCATGATGGTGAAGGGAGCTGGGCAGAGCCTCCTGCTCCCCACCCTGCCTGAGGACCAGAGCAAGGCAGTGTGTCAGCCCTGCTGCGGGTGGGCTGGTACATCCATGCCCAGTGCCAAAGCCTTTGGGTACCTCCCATTTTGGGTGTGCTTCCAGAAGTCAGACCTGAGCCCTCAGCCTATGTTAATGATTTTCTCACCCGCCACATGCAGAGCTATGCAGTGTGCGCTGTTCTGCACCCCGCTGATACCCAGAGACTTTCAACATTAATGGTGCGTAGCAGCCGCACAGCCCTTCAGCTCAGTACATCTGTTGCCATAGGAAAGCTCGGTGTGTCCCTTGGCTTCCCAAGAAAAGCAGTGTGCTCAGAGCCAGTGTCAGCTGGAAGGGGGTGTCTCTGTCTGCTCCTAACGCCAGTGCAATGTTGCAGGTCTCCTCCGTCCTCCGGGGCTTCTTGGACTCGATGCTGGTGCGGGAGCCCTCGCAGAGAGCCACAGCACAGGAACTGTTGAGACACCCATTTCTCAAACTGGCTGGGCCCCCTTCTTGCATCGTGCCGCTCATGAGGCAGCACAGGCATCGCTGAAGCCGGCGACTTTTTTGGGAGGAGGTCAGTGCAGAGTCCAGATAACGGCTGCGCAGGAATCCCAGCAGTTATGTGGGAACCGCGGGCAGGGATGAGCGAAACCTTGCGGAGGAAGACCAGCCTCGTGGAAATAATGCACCAAGGTGGTGCGCTCTGGGGCTGCGAGGGACCGGGGAGCGATCCTGGCCACCAGCTGGGTGGACACGCTCCACTGTGGACCGTCGCTCCCCAGTGCTGTCGTCTCAGCCATCCAGGCAGAAGGTGCCAAATGCAAAAAAGGTTGGGAAGATAATTAGTAGAGGATAGCACAACCAGAGTGAAACACCAGAATTTTATTGCAGGCTACGGCACTTCTATTTCAGAAGAACACTTTTCTGACAAAAAAAAAAAAAAAAAGGCACTTTTTATCTAAGTCATAGCAGCGCAATGTATTTTGCAACAAATTTGTAATTTTCTGTACAGTACGTTTTGATAATTTGCAGTAATTTGTCATGTAACTTGTGTTAGTTGAAGTAATAAGTGTAACTTAGCAAGACTTTGAGAAGATAAAAGTTTCTGACTTTTTTAACCCTTTTGAAAACAGGAAAAAAAAAAACAAAACAAACAAACACCTTTAGGAAGGTAGAAGGTTTTGCAGATTTTCAGTCGGGGTGAGGAGAGCCATCACAGCAGCCTGAAGAGCCAATGATAAGCGATGCTCGTGGGAGCATTGCCAGCGTGGCTTTGGGCGCTCACCCCTCAGCGCTACCAGTGACATCACGGCCATCAGAGCTGCTGCTGGATGCCAGCAGTTGTCAGGGCCTCCCCCATCTCCCCGTTTCGCCAGCGGTGGGAGCGAACGCATCTGGCGTACCTTTGCTCACGGGTCATCTTCTCACACCCTTCGTTTTATGCCACTACAAGGCCAGTTTTGTTATCACAAAAATCTCCGTTATTTCTGTCACACTCTGGGAGTGACAGGAAGTGACACCCACCCGGCGGGTGCCCCCAGAGCTCAGACCGTTGTGATGCGTTACGAGGTGTTTGCCATATAGAAGTCGTGCTGCTGTCTAGACCTTTTTGAATGTTGATGCAACAGTTGACTACTACAGTACAATTTTGTGTTATTTGTTGGATGACTTTGCATGTTAACTGTAGGCCTAAATAGATTTGCCTTTAAAATTTTTAGAAGTGCTTCATAATTATTTCAATGATAAATGAATTTTATTTATTAATCATTTGTTCTTTTTAATTATGTATAATACAAAAGCCATGTTTTTCAAGAGGTGTTGTTTTTTTTCTTACTGACCTCATTTTATGATCTCATTAAGAAACACAAAGCCAATTTTGTGAAACACAGTTTCTTTCTTATTATAGGATTTCACAGTGAATAAATTAATTGTTATTTATTGTAGTAAATTATAGCCAAACATCTAAACCTGGTAGGAGCTGTTGCTTAAAGATCTTCCTCCGGGACAAAAGAGTTGCCAATAGCAAAGAAGCTCCTTTAGTACTCCTTTAAAGTACTCCTTTAGTACTGCCCTAAAAAAGAATATTTGACAGGAGAGAAACAAATAATAAAAAAAAAAAAGAAGAAAAAAAAAAGAAGAGGGGATAAATAAGGAGTCGAACATTGAGTTAATGTTCTTACATCTGTCTGTCTTGCTCCCCGCTGCTTTCGTCTTGACCCCGTTTGCACATTTTTAGGAAGACACTAAAGAAAATGTCTTCGGCTCCCACCGCCCCACCGCAAACACGCTCCCACCACCCACCCACAGGAGCCTGGCAGAGGGCGCAGCACCTGCGGCGCTCCAAGGTGTTTCTATTTTCTAGTCTTGACAACTCAGGAAAACAGGCTGCACCAGTAAAGACAATGACATACAGGCAGAACTGTAATACTTGCCACAAAAGTCAACTTTTGTAACCATCTTTGAATAAAAAAGAGGTTGGGGTTGGTGGGGTTTTTTTTTCTTCAATATTCAGCACATTTTAGGCTGTACAACTGAAGAATTTTCTGCAACTTTCTTATCATTAGATACTTTAAACAGTATTCATTGAGTTTACTGAAAGTTTTGTCGGTTTCAAAGGGGTTTTTTGTGAACACCAACTGCTGGTGAGACAAATGCACATGCAAGTTAAATAAATTAATTAATAAATGCTTTAATTTTCAGTGTGGTTTTTTTGCCTCCCATGCCTTGTTTCTGTTTTCTAAATTTGACTCTGACACAGTACTGGACCAAGCAAATACCAAGGAAAAAAGAGGGTCCTTGTATGTACGTGTGAGATCTAGATACACACACACCCCCACATATAAATACATATAGTGATTTATAGAGCTGCCCATAGTGATTTTAAAGTGTCAGTGACGGGCACAGGGGTTGAGCTCCAGTACCACAAGGGTCATCCAGTACCACTGGATCCAAAACAAACCTGGGCCTGCCCGCCAGCCATGGGAAGCTGAGTCAGGAGTCAGTGGCTGTACAGGCACAAGAAAATTGGTTTGTACTTTTTGAGTGTCTTTATTAGTGTAAGATAGTTGAAGAGTGAAGTGCTACAATCCAGCTATAATTTGTCAAATTAAGATGATTGATAGGACTAAGACCTCAAAAAAAGAACATCTCAGCATCAATAAATTTTCCTCCTGGTTGATGGCAGAATCACTGCATAAACACCTATGGTGAACAACAGGACATGAGTAAGAGTAAGCAGCTTGAGATTCTGACTGTGCCTCTGCCCAAAATTAAGGAAAAAAAGGACTTCGCAGTTGTCCCAAGCACATCAGACTTAACAAACAAGGACCAGCAGGTTGGAAGGGGTAAAAGAGCCCCCACATGACTGAGAAAAAACAAAACTACCTTTGATTTGCTATAAGGAGGACAGTGCAAAGCCTTTGGGTGTGCAGGGTAATGGGGTGTGGCAAAACCAGGCAGCCTAGGAGCTAAATACATCACCAAAAATAAAAACCACCCAAAGTGAGGGGAAAAATAAAGGAGGGAACTAATCATTCATACCTGTATCATCAGCCTTTGCAAAAACCTTTACATGGGAGACATTTTGTTTCTCCCTGGGACCTTCCCAGCCCCAAAGAGGCTGGTGCTGATCAGGGATGGAGCACCCGTTGGTCATGCACTGGCCACTGCCCCCTTCTCCTTGTGCAAAAAGAAACCTCCCCGCGGCAGAACTCACCAGTGTGGTTTGTCAGGGTGAAGGATATGCTGCAGCTAGAGAAATAGCGCGTTTCACACCAAAATACTGTCATTTAGCCATTACGGGAGCACACCCCCCCCAACCACACACACACACATGCACACTTATCTTTGAAAAATACACAGGAAAATAAAAACCTTCATGGCTCAACACAAGTCGGCAATGCTGGCATTTGAAAGAAACACTCAGACATCCCACTGTGCTCAGTCATATAGTACAGAAGGTGTGGAGAAGTGATTAGCACACCCATACAGCATACCAAGCGTATGAAGTACTCCAGAAAGCCCATACCTGTTGAACCTTTGAAACTTTTCCACCTTCCTTTCCTTGCCCCCCCATCAATAACCCTTTTTTCCCCCTTGCTTAATGTCGGGCTCATAACCATTTAGCTCTCATGCCTAGTGAAAACATTCCTCACGGGCTCCCTAGTAGCATCATCAGTCAGCTAATGAATCTGCAATATTATTTGCTCCCATCTTAAGCACCTTCAAGTCTTATAAATGAGGTTTTATATTACTTTTGGTTGCTGACATCAGGAAATGATTCAAAATGCACGCGAAAAAAAAAAGTTTAACGTTGACTGTTTCACCCACAGCACTTCAAATAAAGCCACAGCCAGCCAAAAAAACGCAGGGAATAACCATGGCCTGTTACCTTGGGCTACACAGTTGACTGAGCTGTGCTCATCACCCCCTCTGCAAATTTGTTCCTTGGCGAACCTCTGTGGGATCTTCCCAGGTCTTGTCTCCTGCAACCTGATGGCTCTCAAGGCCTTATCCCGGTCCCTGCAGTGTCCATGCTGCAGAAGCCGGTTCCTCCATCACTGTCACCTTGTGGGCTGCCCAGTCTTACCCATGTTGGGCATCTCAGCAAAAAAAAAAAAAAAAAATTTACACTCTTCAGTTTTAGTCTTTTAGGTACCAGATGTTGGGAGCATCCATTCACCCAGAAGACATCTTCATCTGCTGCAACAGCTATGGCTGAGCTCCACATATGGCCGGTTACTTCATTAAATGCATTTTTTTCCGCCTGTCACTAAGGAGCAATGGCTTTTTCTCAGGTCACCAGTTCTAAAAGTATTCACAAATACTCATAGTTTTAGTAGCGTAAGCCGGGGCATTTACTGGCTGTGTAACTCCCCTCCTCGGCAATACACCAATAATTTATAGCTCAAGTTCTAATCACAAGTACTTTGCAAGTCATTAACAGCTGCTTTTGTAAGTGCTTAATTATTACAGGTCCTTCAAGAGCTTCATAGGTTGATAAGTTTCTTGTATTTATCCACCTTCTACTAGTGTGTTCATAAACATCTAGAAAGTAAAGCATTCAAGTTTGCAGCTAGCTCGTGACAAGCCATCGAGGAATGAAAGCTAAATAGAAAATGGAATCACAATAAAAGTGCTGCCATCCTCAAGATGCTGCTGTAGTTTGATGGGCAGGAGGGAATTTGAATGGCTTTTTTAACCTCTCATAAATAATTCTCCAAAAATAGGCTTGGAAAGCTTAAATCAATGGAAAATTCAGATCAAATTCAGTAAATAGTTGTTGGCAAAAGGATGGAAAGAATTAAAAGATTCAAAGGGTTTTCTTTCAACACCTGGAATAACTTTAAACAAGATACATCAGTCTGGGGCACAATGCAAACTGTTGATGAGCTGAAATTAGTTTCTATTTCCTTTCGTCCCCCCCAAAAAAGTAAGGAAAACTGTTTCAGTCCAACAAGAACTAATTTCCTATCTTAATTCACAAAACCAAGACATTAATTACTGTATTCATGCAACTCTGTTCCTGATATCTTACAGACACTCTCAAGCTGAGGGAGATGCTGAGCATTGTGGGAAACCTCTGTCACTGGACACAAAAAAGCAGCAGGTATATGGTATACAGCATAGGGCTGCAAGAGCTGCATCAGCTCCTGGGGCTTGGCCTCTCATCAGATGGCCAACGCCACCATTTCAATGCATTGGCCAATGCTCAAGCAGCGGGACCCTTCAAGGATGGTTTCCTACAAGCGGTGAAGACAATGTTTTCCTTGTGTGGTTCTGCTATGACTGCCCTTACAGGGTCACTGCAGGTTTAATTAAAATTAGTTTGCAAAGTCAACCATAAATTAGCATTTTTTTCCATCTCAAATACATGTAGATGTCTCTGTTGCAACAGGCAGGCCTTGCTCGCTTTCTGGAAGTGAGGAAGCAACAACATGACCTACAAAGGGCTAAAACCCACCAGCAGCTTTACTTGAACAAGACACAACAAACTCCAGCTGCTCCAAAAAACAGCCTGGAGATATGGGCACTCAGCAGCCCCATCCACCAGCCGCTGCCTCTCCTAGGAGTGATGCTAAGGCAGCTAAGCCAAACCCCAGGGATTTTTGCCTTCAAACAGCTCCATGTAAGCCCTGAACTGTAGCTGCCAAGGGAGGCTAAGAAAGGTTAAATGTAGCCTGTCAGATGCTGCAAGGCTGCAGAGTAGTGGGTTTCCCATGTCCTGCTCTGGTTTTGACACGTATCTGTCAGCCCCTCTTGCCAGCTACAGATGATCCTTCCTGCCTCCAAACCTGCTCTACAAAAGAAGTATGATTGCTGCAGGCTGTAAGAAACTATAGCGCTAACAGGATTGCCACTGACGGCTTGTGCGAGGAGCTGTCACACGAAGCAAAAGCAGGAGGCCAAGAGGAAGGAGCATAAGAACTTTGCTTGGTTGCATATTTTGGAATACTTTGCAGCTACCCTGCCTCTGCCACCAGCTACGCATTGGCCTCAGTGCAAGGCTGGATGCACGCAGGGGTCAAGGGAAGTAGCTGTGACATGTGAGCCCATTACTGCTACAGTCGTCCCTTCACTGGGTTAAAAATTTGGGGGACAGGGGAAATCAAAAACACTTACTAAAATGCTGTGATGCACATTTCCTTATCTCTGTAAAGCTTCTACTAAAGGCAAGTGGAAGGGAAAAAGCTCTTTTTTATGTCACCCATTTAAAGTTTCAATATCCAAGAGGATATGCAACTAACTCTAGTTTTGCAAGGGGGGGGGGGGGAACAAAAAAAAAAAAAAAAAAAGGGTAAGTGCTGATAAATGTGAAGAGAGGAAGAAGAAAAGCCCTAATGGGCTCTCCTAGAGAAACAGATGGCACAGGGGAAAACCAGGATGCTCTTCCTTGTCTCCAGCCACAAAGTCCTTCTTTTCCCCTATTTTTCACAGACAACGCCCCAACTCTTTTATAACTCTAATAATTCTCAACTGAACCAGCAGAAATTGCCCCTACTGACACCAAAGACCTGCAGCTCATTGGGAGGAAATCGGCTGGGTGGGGACCGGCCTCTTATTGCCTGGGATGTCCCCATTTGATGCAATGTATGTCCATCCCCATCCTGCCCCACAGCTGCTTGCCCACACAGCCATGCCATCCCAATGGCTCGTTTCTGCAGCCACCTTGCCAAAACATGCTATGAAGAAATCAAATGACAACGGAGAGGCTCCTTTGGCATCTGTAGTTCAGCTGCTTGCTTCCTTTTATCTTTTATTTTGGGGGTTTTGGATGTCAAATACAGGAGCAGATGCTCCAGGCTGATGGGAGCTGGCTGGGAGAGCCTGGCTGGCTGGAGGGCAGACAAGAGCGAGGCAGGACAAAGCTGATAACTATGGCCCCTCTCTGTTCAGGATGAACCCTTAATCCTTTTATTCACCCTCCTGCTACCAATGGGCTTTTTCTGATTGTCTCTAAAAGAACCTCTTCTTTTAAAAAAAAAAAAAAATCAGCTCATTGTAAGCAGTGGCACTTGGTCAGCCTAAAGCCTGCCCAGGACACTTTCACTGGAGTCTTAAAAGAAAAGAGCAAAGCCACAAGCGCCATTTGTACCATAATCTTGCTTCTTACATCCAAATGAGAAAAAAAAAAAAGGTGAGCACAACATCGAAGAGAGACCAAGAATAAGACAGGACTAAAGGAAGGCTCTTGCTACATCCACCTTTGTTTTCACCTTCAACAAAAAAACCTCCTAAATTTTGGAGGAGGCTGCAGCACTAAAAAGCAATTAAGCTTCTCCTCTTCCACTTCTCAACACTGAAATTACTATTTTTCGTGTCCCTGTTTGGATCAAATCAGTTCAAGAAAAGCAAAGTGTTTTCCACACCCAACATGAGGTCTAGGGCTAACTCTTGTTGCAGTAACACCAAGGGAATTCTAGGTTTGAGTGGGAACTGGATGGGACCAGAGTGAAATGCACTACTGCCCACAACACAGATAAGAAAGAAACAGCCGAGAGTTTCGAAGAATGTTAGAAATAGCCGACAAATCACAGAATACTGAGCCACCACTGTGTCTTCACCAAACCATCTGGGCCAAAATACTGCTAGAATGAATCCTACATTTCACATCCATTCTGATGATGCATTTTTGCACTAGTTCCAGTAGATATCATGGAGTTAGTAAAAAGCATTATATAATTTCAAAAAAGAGAAGGCAAATCATGTATTCTATATGTACATGTTTTAATTTTAAAAATGGTCTACATTTAAGGATAGATTTCAGGGGTTTCCTTTTTTTTTTTGTTACATTAGGTTACACCTGAATAATCTGCATAGTAACTTTAACATTTCTGTTTTCTTTTTGTTTGTTTGTTTCATTGTGAAAATACCAGTTGCAGGTAGCAATGTAACATCTCAACGACAATCACAATACGTGCAGGATGTCCAGCCAGAAGCATTTCTCAATTGACTTGCAGTAGCATGGCTCTTTATAGTTTGTGTATCAATACTCTTTTTTTTAATTTTTTTTTTTTAATTAAAATGTGGCTCAAGAAGCAAAAACAAACTTTCCTCGCTCAGCCTCAAGAAGTGTGGGGTCAGCTCCTCAGCTGGCTGCGATTGGATTTACTCCAGTTTATACTAGCTTGAGGTTCTGGGTTTTTGGGGTTTTTTTGTTGTTTTTTTTTTAAATACATCAGTATTGCCTTCATGCTTTCCTTAACACAAATGCAAACTTCAGGAAAGTGGTTTGAGTTCCTTCATTAAAGGACTTCAATGAAGTCTGTCCAATGTCTCTGTCCCCCAGCCCTGCTCCCTGCACAGATGAGAAGGGAGAGGGCTGAACGCTGCCAAGAGCAGCGCACTGGGAGGTAAGAGTCCCTTGGGGGGGTGAGGGGCAGGAGGGGGGAGGGGAAGGAATAATAATAATAATTTAAAAAAAAAAAAAAAAAAGAGGAAAAAAAGCTGATTTTGCCCCCACTGTTAAACTTTGACATGCGAAGCATTTCTGTTTCCAGATGATCGGCCCAGCTGCTTAAGAAGGTATTCATATCACCTACTGCCACAGACAGACTCCTCAGATCAGATGCTCTGAGTCTTCTTACAGAGACTGCGCTGACTGTATTAAAGCCTAACCTTGTGTGTCTCCATGAAATACCCACAATTAGGTGTTGTGAATACCGTCTCTCACCCCCCCATAACCTTTCTTCACCCTTAGAAAAAAGTGCTTTTGCTTTTTCTACCTGATAAATATTTGGGCTGCTTGATCCTGTCCCCTATCCCATATGTTTGTACTGAGATCTGTCCCGAGGAATCTGCACTTGGTTGGCTGTCAGCTTGTGGTGGATATGGTAAACACAGAGGGTTATCACAATAACCAACCCCAGTATCAGGCCCAAAATCAGAGGCAGGGTTTCTTCTAACTGCTCCCTCTGGTCCACTGGGCACTTGTGCTCTGCAGGGAAAGAAAGAAAAGGAAAGAGAAAAGTGAATGAGACATTGCAAATCTGAACTGCTGCTGCAGTAGCAAACCAACCTCCCTGGAGCCACAGCTCCGTGCTGGGGGTCCTTGCCCCGCAAAAATAGCCACAGTAGGAAGGTGAGACAGCAACCATCATCGGTGTCCCAGGGAGAAAATCAATTGCTCTGGAGGAAAGCGAAATCCCAGTCACAACACAGGGTTTGGAGGGAGAGGTATCATTGATCCAACTAGCCAGCACAGTAGGAAAAAACACTTTCATGCCCACAAGTTCTTCTTCAGGCCTCTGCCAAACCAGTACAGCAATTGGCCTGTCGGGAATGGGACAGAGAAAGTACAAGTTTCCTGACCGTGGCTGAAGGTCTGCTTTGTTTATTTAGTTACAAAGTCTATAAATATGATAGCACAAGACCTCAACATCAATAAGTCTTTAATCCTGCATCAGACTTACCCTGCTCGTCATTAAAAGGGTCCTCTCTATCTGCAAGTTGACAGAGATCTAACAGCATCTCTCCCCCTTCTCTATGAGCTCCCCATGGGGAGTTTACCACCACTGGCAGAGCACACGTGTTTGTGGTCAAACTGTACCCTGGCACCCCACGTTATTTGTAAAACACAGCAAAGAATGAGCAGAAGCAATATGAGCCTTCCCAGTGTTTTTCTCTCTAGCCTAGGTCTAATAAACCACTAGAAAATAATAATAACCACAGAATGGGAAAACACTTTTCCATTTAGCTTGCAAAGGCACAGCCACCAAGGGTAGGAAACAAGTTACGCTGGCAGTCCTGGTTCAGCTCCCTTACAGTTCCAGAGTCTACTGCAGGCCTGAATGACAGGATCACCATTTACTTTTCTCCCCCCTGCGGGATTCTTGCTTATCGATGCCAAAGGACAGGCAGAGCCGATAATGCCGAGATGGGGCTGTCAGACCAAAAAGAAGAAAAATGCCGATTCGGGGGGGGGGGGGGGGGGGGGGAAAANNGGGGGCGGAAAAGGTTACGGGGCACAGGAGCGACTGTGGTCTGGCCCCTGGATCATCATCTTCATCATACTCTAATTGTGCTGAAAGCTATAAAAGCAGCAATTACTTTAAGTAAAAAAAAAACCAAACAAAACAACCAAACCCAAAAAACCCACCAGGCTGCATGCTAGATGAGCAGATACAAAGAGCACTACTAATTCCTCCCATTGCTAAAGACTGCCCAGATGGGTTCCCCAGGCAGCTGATTGCAAGATGCAGAGATCTGCCATAACCACGAACGGGAAACGCTCTGCAAATCTAACGGCATGTGGCATAGAGCAGGAAAAACCCAGAGACACCCCCAACCCAGGTGGGAGGGGACAGCAGGGACATTCTCTCCAGCAGTGCAGGCACCTCTGGGAGCGCCATTGCCTCCCAGAGTGGAACCCTCCTCCCAGCACCAGGTTCACAGCGATGCCATCAGGAAACATTTTGAGCTGTAAATGAAGTGAAACGAAAAAGCAAAAGTGAAATGCAGTCTAACAAAAAAATGTCCTTTTCAGTTCCAGTTGCTCACTGTTTCACCAGAGGAGTGATTAATCACCAGGACTGTGTTACAGGCGATTCAGCAATTGCTGCAATGCAGGGGTTTTGTTTGTTTGTATTAAGGAAAAGGGAAGAAAAATCCTGATTATTATTTAGCTCCCAAAATTGGGTTCCTAGAGCTTTATGAAATTCTTCCCAGTTTAGGATGCTAAGGCCGGACCAGACTCGCAGTGCCAAGGCTGGCACACAACAGCAAATTGGCATCGCCAGACCTGACTGCAGGAAAAGCCAGGTGGGGCTCTGACCCCCCAACCTGCTGCTCGCATGCTGGTACAGAGCAGCACCCCTGCATTGGGAAGGATCTGTGCTAGAGGAGCTCCTATGCCATCCCCACGCAGCTGCAGATGGCCTGACCGGCCGGGGCACACTGATGTGCCAATTTGCAGTGGTTTAGTCCAGGCACTGCAATCTCCTCCTACGGACACTAATTTTTGTTTTGAAAGTGATTTAGCTTCAACCCTACAGAAAATTGCAACAAGCCTGCTGTAAACCCAACAGAGGGCATTCATCTGTGCTCAAACACAGCAGGTTTGTCCATGTACCTTTCCTTAAACAAGAACGATGCTGCGTTCGCAAAAGAATGGGGTGAATGCAGGGGTATGCAGCCAGTGAAGAAGGCAAAGCTAAAAGCACCAATGCTGTGATGCAACTCTAATGCACTGGTTTGCAATACCTGAATTCCTAGCTTTTGCCAAAGCAAACTGGCAGCAGGGCACAAAATGTGCCAGAGGACATGGCCAAAACTCTGGTGTCTGCAGAAAGCCACAGCTGTATTTAAGTGTCTGAGTCTCAACTCAAAGAGGTGTCAGTTCTTGCAAGCAGCCAAGGAACACAGTTCTTATCCTGACACTTTTTAAAGAGGATTAAAATAATAATAATAAAAAAAAGCCTGCGGAGGCGGAGGGGAATCAAAGAAAAGCTTGCAATCTCCAGTAGCACACCCACAAACTCTGCTGCTCTCCCCAGCTGCACTTCCCCGGGCAGAGAGCGCTCTGCCCTGGCAGCGAAGCCAGCCTCACAGAACAGCCACCTCTTGCCTTACCAACACCTTCTCCTCACCAGGACACATCCAAAAGGAGAAAAGGGAGTAGATCACCAAAATCTGGGCTCTTTAAAGAGCATAAGGCAGAATGGGAACGGGGCTGTGGGGGACCCAGCACAGCAGCACAGGCAAATGCAAAGCACAAACACATTTGCTCTATCTAAGGCTCTACACACTGTCTGCTAGGAGGGTAAGTTTTGCATTTTAGCATTCATATACTATTAAAACACATCATTTAACAACACAAATATTTCACATTTGGAACTGCATGCTTCAACTTTTATACTGCATTTTTCACCCCAAGCACAGTGCAGGCAGGTGGGCTGGTTGATGGACAACAAACGAAACACCATCTCATCAGGAACTGCTATGTATTTTAAATCAACGTCTTCTGCGGGAAAACAGTCCTTTCCATCAGATTTTCCCCTAGTATTTTGTTTCAGGTCACAGGAATCTCAGCATTTGCCTAAATCGCTGGGGTTTACCCTCAGTTCAGGAAAGCAAAAAGGTCCCTGGCAAATTTTAACTGTGTGAAAGGTTCAGATGATGCTGGGAGTTTTACTGCATCCCAGACCTGGCAGGGCCACCTTGCAACCCCGGTCCCTGCCCTGTGGGCAAATACAAGAGAGGCACGTAGGTGTTTTTCTTTTGTGCTGTGCTCCCTCCAACACTGTGCAGCACCCAGGCTCACATACCACCACGGTTTCTATGGTGAGTGCTCGTCCAATTTCAGTACTAGGCTACGAAACCACCCAACAGGCCCATTTTCTTGTTTCAGCATCCTTCTGCAGAACAAATAGCAGCAAGGCAAAAAAAAAAAAAAAAAAAAAAAAAAAAAAAAAAATAATCAGCGGTTTCCCGCTGGATATTCTAGCACATGAGTTTAAGCATTCAAAAAACCAAAAGCAATCCAATCACTCCCTACAGGCTTTTTAATTTGTCCCAGACAGGACAGCAACAGGACTAATGACAAAACCTTTTTCCCCATTTCTTTGTGGTAAAAGGGCCCTAACCCTCCTGCGTCTCTGCAATTCTTCTGGTCTAACGGGTCTCTCTCTCTATTCCAGAATATTTTAAAATGTTCTGTAGCTTGTTCATAATTAATAGGAATTTCACCTAATGGGAAATTAATGAACCAAAAAGGAGGCGGCTAATTACTGTAATTTACGATTGGCAGTGATTCTCAGACCCCACAAAGGATCATGTTTTGCCATGCATGTGCTGAGGACACACTAGTCTGCAGGGCTGGTGGGGATGTGCCACTGGAGAAGGGCAGAGCCCTGTGTGAAGCTTTGCTGCTAAATGACCTCTTGGGCATTTCTGACCATCCTCTCCAGGTGCTCTTTGCTATTTAACTTCCAGTGGAACTAAATAGAAAGAAGTGTCATTGAATAATGAGAGCAACAACAACAAAAGCAGAAAGCTTGACAAAGAAAGGAATGGTGCTTTCCTCAAAATGAAGAATCCCTCACACATATTTAAAGATTGCTAAACCAACCGGGGTCTCTAACTACAACAATAAAGAAAAAAAATTACCACCTGATACAAAAGAGCATATCATGAAAAAGGCAGGCAATGAATTCTGAGTTTGGTAATTTAAATGTGAGCTCTGACTTTACATGTTTGGTATCACAGAGACATAACAGCTAAAATTAAGTCCAGCCTTGCGTATTTTAAATATGCTCAGCCAAACCCCGAGTGTAGGAAGAGGGAGGGAAAGGATGAAAATGTGCCAAAACAACTGACAGGAAACCATGAAACTCTACCTTTTTCTCCCTGTAGCCTATGCAAAATTACTTGTATAGAAAAAAAAAAACAATTATTTGTGCCCACAGATGAAACATACTCCATACTACACTGGCCTTACCATGAGTAATTAGCCACGCAGAGCTCTACCACAGCTGCTGTACGTAACAGCGTGTATTTACTACATCAGTTAGAGGAATGTGAGTCATAACAGTAAGTGTTCGGCTCTGTAGTCAGTGCTGGTTTTTTATTGTGTTCCAAAATATTTCCCACATGCAAAGTAATAAAGCCCCATGTTTTTAATGCTAGGCTGGAAAATAACACCACCAATTTCTAGTTCATTATTAAAAGATTTGGCTATTGCAAATTTTATTTGCATCTTGTTACAATAATGGGGTTAACTAATTTGCTAAGGTAGCACTATAAAAAAGGGGCTAGTCTCAAAGCCCTAATTCAGGTGAGCATGTTTACACTCCCTCATTCAACCTGAAAGAAAAGGCAGGGGGAATTTGGGAGGTAGATCACCACAGGTTCCGCAGGATAAAAGCGGGCAAAATCTGCCGGAATTCTGCCCCATGGCAGTATTGCTGCTGACTTCAGTACAGCCCTTTCACACAAACAGCATGTGTTAGCTCACATTTTCTTTTATCCACAATTAATGTTAAAAAAAACCTAGGAAGAGGAACAACATCCTGTTCAGCGTTAGTGCTTGGCACATGAGGTGCCTCACTGAAGTCCCTGTTACGCTTCCTCCGCCCTTGCAACGAGCATTAATCAAACTGAAGCCAGCAAATATTTCCTCCCACTGCAGCCCCAAGCTTTCCTCAGTGTGCTGTGGCCCTAAAAAGCCCCTGGAGCTGTACTAACACACCTCCTGTGCTGCAGAGAAACACCTAAGCCTTGCAGGGCTCCCCAGGGACCAGGCAGTTCTGGGGCTTGCTGGCAACCCAGCCAGATGAGTCCTTACAGAACTCAAATTGCCAACATACAGGCAACAACAGCCCTTGTTTTGACCAAATAGCAGCTGGGCTGAACTTCTAAAGGCTTTTTGGAGACCACAGAGGCAGGGAATGGGTTGGAGGGACTTCAGGGAACACTGACAACCCGCAGGAGGGAGGGGAAGGTGCTCTGATAAAGGTGAGAAGGAGGGAGGGGAAGGTGCTCTGATAAAGGTGGGACCCAAATTCCTTCAGTACATTGCGACACCCCCAAAGGCCATGGATGGCAGCATCAGCATCTCAGGGATGCAGGACATGCCTTTGCCTTGCACCTTACCTTCACTGAAGACAAAATCTGCGGTGATGTCAAAGGGCTGGACGCGCACTTCTGACAGCAAGAGCTGCACAGACTTCTGGTGGTCGCTGGAGATGAGGGAGATGGTCTGCTGCGCCTGGCACTCGTAGGACTTCCCAGCCGGGGTGACCAGGGCAGAGAGGCGATGCGAGCTGGCTGTGTGCTTCCCGGCTGGCCAAGGGGCAGAAACAGCAGAGGTCAGGTCCCGTCTCTGGGGGCCTGATGTGATTTTATTAACAAAGCTACTGAATTGAACATGAGGGTATGCAGTGTGCAATGCGGCAGCTGCACGCTCCACTGCTCTTAAAGCAGCATTTTTCCTCCTGGGGTGGGACCACGCTTTCGGCATGACATCCCCGCATATCCAAGGCCGTTCCACACTGAGGTTTTGCCTGCCCACAAGCAGGAACGGACGGCTGCAGCATGCAGTCCTGCTGGCACGAAGGGGAAGAGCTGGCTCTGCCGCTGCCAGCTACACTCATGTCACAGGACCTGAAGTCCATAAAGTGGGAGGAATGGTTTCTATTGATGTATACGCAATGTTTCAGACTTGGACTATGCTCATACTCCTGATGTTCGGAACCAGCAATTCCTGTGGCTGCACTTGGGCTCTGAATTCAGGTGGGAAGGAGCAATGCAATTTGGGGACCTCACTACAAAGCAAAATAGGCCGTAACACCTTTCCAAAAAATACATGACCATTTCACCCAAGTATAGATTAAGAGAAAATAATTTCCCATCACACCAAACTTTTTTTATAAATGAAGGCCGAACGTGGCTCAGCAAGGTGGAATGAGGGATGACTTCCACCTCCCGCTCTTCTGCAGCCCTTTGTTCCCCTCCAGCAGCACAGACAGGCAATCAGGGTGTCGCATTTGCAGAGGGTGATGAGGCATGGCCACCACCGTGTTTTGGGGACACAAACAGTAGAAACACCAGTGGGAAAAATAGTTCCATGTCCAGCATGTCTTATGCCACAAACTCTTTTAACGCACCATTCACTGGAGTCTGAAAATCTTGAGGAAGAACAACTTGCAAATAACAGTATTTCAATTTTCAATACAAGACAACTCATTTCTGAGCAGAAACAAAATAAAACAAAATGAAAGCCAGAAGAAAGGAAACCCAGTGAGAAAAGAGAAGGTGGTTGGGTGCAGAGGCGTGTAGGAGTATGGATATTGATACAGATCTCATTGTTACCTTGGGAAACCGCTGCTTTCCCTCCTATTCAACCATCATCAGAACAGAGGAGATAATTAATCTTAAAAAACATCCCCGGCAGAAAAGGAGACAAATTTTTCCAGACCGGGCAGACCCCTGCCTTACTGCCCACCCCCCCGGGCCCCCGGGTCCCGCCAGGAGGGCCCAGGTCAGTGCAGCAAACAGGCAGAGGTTGGGCTCTCCCTCCCACCGCAACCGCGGTGATTAAAAACAAGAATAAAAGGGGGGAAATAAAAAGTTAATACATAGTTTAAAACCGGCACCCGGTCTCAGCTTTGTCAGGGGGGTTCGGGGTTTCTTTCCCCCCCCCCCCCCCCCTTAAACTGCATTTAGGCGAGTAGTCCGCGGGGTGTTCGGGTGGGTGGTCCCCCCCGGCTCCGTGCTCGCCAGGGAGCTTGAAATCCCGTCCCCCCGGGGCGCTTACGGCTGACGGCGTCCTTGAAGTAGGTGCGCTCGGCGGTGTCGTAGGTGAACTGGATCCGGCTGAGCCTCCAGAAAGCCTCCAGCCCCCGGGACGTGTTGTGCCCCTCCTACCGAGACAGGGCCAGTCAGGACCCCGGCGATACGGCCGGGCACCCCCCCCAGCTCCCGGGCGTGCGAGGGGAGCCCCGTACCTTCAGGAAGAACAGTTTGAGGGTGTACGCTTGCTCCAGCCAGGAGATCTCCAGCTCCGACTCGTTGGTGCCGCACTTGCCCTTCATCTCGGCGCCTCGCGACAGCGGGATATCGGCTTGCTCCGTGATCAGCTGGAAACGGGGAGCGGTGCTCAGGGGGGCGGCCCCGGGGGGCCCCCTGGACGCACCCAGCCCCGGCCGAATATCCTCGAAGGGGATAAAGGACTTTCCGAAACTACTGGCGGATCCCCCCCGCCCCCCCGCCTCCACCCCGGTCCCGCCGTGACAGCGGCGCTGCAAACCCGAGCCCCGGCCCCCACTCACGTCCACGTAGTTGCTGGCCCACACGTCGTAGGGGACGATGAACTTGGCGGCGAATTCCGCCATGAGACACGTCGTCCGGTTTTCCCGCACCACGAAAATGTCCTTTTCGGGGTTAGGGGAGAGCCCGGAGAGATTTTCAACTTCTTGCTCGGCAGCCAGGCGAGCCGCGGCGTCTACGGGCAGAGAGGAGCTGAGCGGCGGCGGCGCCCGGGGCCTTTTGCCCTGAGCCCTCGCCGGTTCACCTTAACATCCTCCCCCCACCCCCCAAGCCCGCTGGAGAAGGCTCCCCTGTCGCGACAGAGCGGGCAGCGGAGATGGGGCAGCCGGTGGCGGTGAAGCAGGACCGGTGTCCTAGCAGCGCCGGGTCTGTCTTGGCGTCAGCGGCTGCCTCATCGCGACAGGCAGCCCTGTCGCGACTCGCCGCCGCGGTACTCACGCAAGAGGAAGAGCAGCCCCGGGAGGCGCCCCCCGGCCATCCTCCCTGCTCGGCCCCGGTGTGTCCGCGGCTGCTGCTGCTCCGAAAGGGTCCGCTCCGGAGGAAAGAAAGAAAAAAAGAAATATTTTAAAAGAAGGAGGAAAAAAAATACCCTGAAACACCTCCTTTCTCAGGAGCTGCACAGGCTGCACTCTGCTGCGGAGTGGCGGGGAGGAGGGACGGGGAAGAGTGTGTGGGTGTGGGGGGGGGAGGAGGAGAAGGAGGAGGAGGAGGAGAAGGAAGGGAGATGCCGGCGGAGCTGATGGAGGCGCCCGCGCCGAGGGACGGGGCGTACGCGGAGGCAGGGCAGGGAGGAGGAATTCCCCCTCCCCCGGCGTGGGGACCCCGCCGACCCCCGCGGAGGGGCTCTCGGGGATCCCCGCAGGGATCCCGGCGGAGAGCGAGGCCCTCGGGGGAGGGAGCCAGGGGGCCCGACCTGCCGCTGGAGCGGGGCCGCGCCCTGGGCGAGCCCTACCCCGAGCACACGGGCTGCCCCGGCGTCCCGCCGCCCACCCTGCCCCTTCGGTGCGGCGCCCGGCGGCTGCTCCGGCGGGAGACCTCCCGGCCCCGGGCAGCCCCAGTGCCGCTGGAGAGGGAAGGGAAATAACCGCCGAACCGGGGCAGCGGGGGATGGAGGGGGGCTGGCTTATCTAGTCCAGCGCCAGCTGCTCACGGAGCGTCAGTAATTTCGGTGAAGGCCAACAGCTGCTTCGTGTTTTAATTTAGAAAGAAACGTACAGCTATTTTTGTGGGGCAAGGTCAGGAGCAAACCCTTTGGTAAACGGCCGCCCACGCACCAGAGTTCTTAAGATGTCGTGATGTACCACGACACCTGCCATACCATGACACCTGCCACCAGGTAGCGAGGGGAGCCGCCCCGACAGCACCGGGAAGGTGCAGTGAAACAAAGCAGGCCGTGCCCACGCAGGGCGCTGTTAGAGGGGGCGTTTCGGGCACCCCCGGGGTGCGAGGCGGCCGAGGTGTGCGGGGCCGCAGGGCGAGGGGAGCGAGAGCAGCGCGGACCCGGCCCTGCCGGAGCCCCCAGCCGGGCACCTCGGTACTCCCCGCAAAACCGGCGCCAGCGCTACCTTCCTCTCAAGCCGGGGACGGGGGGAGCGAAACGCCGCCTCCCCCCGGGCTGGGCGGCAGAGGGGTCACCGGGGAGGAACAGGCGTGTTCCCATCCCCGAGCCCCCGGCCGGTTTCCCGGGGGTGTGCGGCACCGCTGACACCCCCTACCTTGCACCCCGCGGCTCCGGGGTTTCACCTTCCCCTTTCGCCCGGCGATGCGACGTTAAAATATCTTTTTTTTCACCTCTTATTGGGATCTTTTACGGTCCTGAAATGCACGCCCACCCTCACCCCGGTGCGAAGAGCACGTCCGAATATTTACAATTTACACTGACACCAGTCCCAGGAGCAGCAGGGAGCAGGAGCCTACCCAAGGGTATTTTTTTCGTCAAAAGCCAAAAGGACAGCAGCTATTTGGAACGCGTGGCGTTAACGCGGATTCACTAGCATTTCACATTGCTAGCTCGGGAAAAAGGCGTCCAGAGGCAACGGACCGGGGTTTTGCAAAGCCGGGTATTACAAGGTGAGTTTTGACTGCTGCCCTTTCTCTGCCAGGGCATGCCGGCAGAGATGGGTTTTCTTGCTGGGAATGGCTTTTTAAGAATAAAAGCAGATACTGAAGGAACATACTGATTTTTGTAGCTATTCTGTTAAAATTCCTTTTTTGATTGCTGTACATATTAAATATTATATTCTGACCATTTCCTCGCTCTCCTGTTTCACGATAAAGAGGCATTCCTGCCCCCCAAAATAGAGCCAGACCTGTGCCAGCCATGATACAGGATTAATCTACTGATAATAGTTTCAGGGGACTATATAAAGGAAAAAAAAAAAAAATAGAGTCTTCTGTATGAAGCTCTTTCACTGCAATAGATTGTATTTCTGTGATTCTAATGTCTGGCTTCCTCAGGTCTTTCACTGATGATCTCAGTATTTCACTAGCCTCTATTTCCTCCTCTAGATCCCAATTCAATTTCCAATTTTTTGAGCTTCTAAGCCTCCAAATAAATACATGACCCTGAGCAGCTGCCCCTGCATCCAGCCCGCCTCGGAGGGTACCATGGGGAGCAGCTGGCAGAGAGCAGCTGTGTTAGAGACACAGGCCAGCCCGACCCAGAGCCCCCAAGCCCCACAGCGGAGAACCGTGCTCGCCCAGCACCTGCCGGCTGCACAACACAACAAAAAAGCCTTCGGCTTCAGTGACTATCTCCACTTCCAGCCTCCAGAGCCGTGCTTATCCTGCTCTCTGTGGCAAAAAAAGGGAAGGGCCTGAGATTCCCTAACACCAAGAAAGCCCTAGAACACTGACAGAGCAGAAAGGTCTCACCCAAGGGAGCCTGTGCAGCCTTAACCAACCTGAAATGCTGTAACCAGGGCCAACTGACGGTCACAGATGGGACCACCTGGTGCCAGCCCTGCAAGCTGCCCTTTACCCCCAGCTGTGGAGATTGCCCATACCTCTCTGAAGGCTGAATCCCCCTTGCTACTCCCCAGCTACCAGCCAGCCATAACTCTTACCAGCCTCCTTGCAGGGAGCATGCAGCACAGCAACAGTGGGGCTGTGGCGCTGGGACCGCTGCTGGTGCATCCCTAGGAGCGAGATGTGCTGGCCAAGCGGCTCTGGGATGCATCCACCACCGGCAGCCGGTTTCACAGGCAGCCCGTGGGCAGCGGCATGTGGAGTGTGCAAGGAAATCCGCCCCCGAGGGGTATTCTGCATCTCTGGTAATGCAGTTTAACTGCACTCAAGTGGAGCAGGGGTTAAACAGACCCCTACTTGGAAACAGTCAAGACCAACCCCCAAATTAGCAGGCTGCCTGTGAGGCCAGGGTGTCATAACCCTCCTCATCACAGCTGCGCTGAATTTATCTGAAGAGATTCAGAGAGGGAGAATCTTCCACTTCCCTCGATGAAATTTCACTGAAGTGGAATCCATCACCCCAGTGAAGAATGACATTTTAAACTGCTTTAACTCAGTATCAATGTTCAAATTGATTAGCCTATTTCATCTCAATGGAAATTCTCACCTCATTACATTAGCGGCCAAACTTCAAATAATTTTTGAATCAAATACTACTTAAACAGTATTTCAAAATACTTAGCTGACAAAATTAATCACTTAATTTCAAATTACTGTCTGCATTTTATGCTAAATTGTCAATGGATGAAATACGTAGCAGTTCTGGGAGCTGAGCCTGGAAGCTGAGGCTACCCAGCTCCACGGTTTCAGAGACGCACATTTTCTCTCTGACTTGATAAATGTCTTGCTCCTGGCTGAGCAGCAAGCACAGACTCCAAAGGAGGCTGTGAACAGTGTTTTCTAGCCTTCCAAAACCAGCGTATTCCCTGATGCATAGGGTACTCACCAGGCGGGTTTGATGTTCCTCAGAGAGGGACGTGAGCTGAACCCAAGTCCTCCACTTCCAGTTATTTCTTTAACAGGTAGGGCAGTGGTTTCCAGCCAGGCTGTAAGTGAGTCTAACCAAACTAGTAATGTTCAATGCTTCACCACCCGCTTCCCTCCATACCTGGTCTGTCATTTGCTTCTCCTCACTGGCTAGAAATCACTGCGGTAGGCAATGGTATAAAACTCCAGCTCACAGCACTGTCTCTACCAGCTCTGTTTTAGAAGACATTATTTTTAATTTAAAGGAAATATATATACATTAAAAAAAATCACTGCCTTTTTTGAGGTGCTGGCTCCTGTCCAGCATGCTCAGAGACTGCTGCTGCTCCCAGCTCCCTCCCTCCAGCACTCTGGAAAAGGACCAGCCAGGCTTAAGAGAGCAGGGAGAGCTGCTCCCTGTAGTGCAGGCCCACCCAACTTGTCTTTAGAACATTACAGATCATAAAGAGCTGGAGATGCCTCCGTAGGTTAAGTGGCATCAGAATGGGAATTCTGAATAGGCATCACAAGTTTGTTTAAACCCAGCCTTAAACACCTAAAGACTTCACTGACCTCTGTCTGAATGAGTTGCATGCTCAAGGTAGTGCTGCTACACTGAACTCTGGTAGTTCTGCAGCGCCACAAGGACCAGTGCTGCACAATGCTTCTATTACTTAAAAGAAATAAGACTCCTTTGAATAAATAAGTTGTGATAGAAATATATTTTACACTATGTACATTTTTACAGGAAATACAGCTTGCTAAAAATCTGTAAGTAGTAATACCACCACCTCCCCTACAATTTACTACAGTCAAAACTAAAGGTTTTAAATTTTTAACGTTTTTATTAGAGAAGTTGAAAGTTTCATCTCAGGACTGACAATAACATAATTATCTCTTTTCATTTATTTTGTTTATAGGAATATGTAGAATTTGTTTGTACAAGCATATACAACAAAGTAATTGGTGCTTAGTACATTGAAATCAGGAATCTGATTTGTTCTAAACTACCAGTTTTCCATGCAGTCATCTTTGAATTGGCAGCATGGATAAATTCCAAGCGGAATGCTTACATGCATTGTTTTGCAATATAACTACAGCAAGCGCTGGAAACATGCAAATTAACACATTAGCAAATTGTTTTTATATCTAATGGACATAAAAAGGTTATTCCTGATATGAAATTCTGAAAATCTGCATAAATACTTCTGTGTAAAATTAAATTAGTTATGTACTTTTCTTTTACTACAAGTATCAAGAATGCCCACATAATTAATATACACACATACAGAGAGAGAGACCTTGTTATGCTAAAAGTCTTTGTAATTAATCAAACAATATTCTGTGCCATACATCTATTCAGTATTTACCAGCTAGTAGAATGACTGTGGTCATATAGTAGGCATTGCAGTCTTAGTAGCATTTGTGTCACATGCAAACATACTCTTAGCATTTCTGTTTACTAATTTTATCACATGGCAACATGTATGTGGTTTTCTACAATGTTGTGATTCTGAAGTGTATAAATACTTTTTACATTTTCACAGTTACAAACTTTTTGCCAAAAGCCATTTAAACAATCTTTAAGTTACAATGAACTGTAATATCTGGGATCTGCCGTAGCAGGATCAAAAAGCAATTTCTATACAAGCAATGTAAGATGTAAACTTTTCTTAAAGTGCCTAATATGTAATTCCTTAGAGCACTGATCAGTTTTGGCACAAATACACTGTATTTCCCTCATGCTAACCATTGCAGTAACTTTTACAGGATATCTGCTTCGTTCAGACATGATACAGTTGATATGGCACTTGTGAATGACATCACTGGACTGCGGAAATACCCTGTCAAGTTACTGCTACAGTTGATGAATTTGGCCGATGACTGTACATATTGTACTTTTGAATATACGTAGTTAACTTTCAACTGCCTATTGTCTGCTGCCTCAAAAATACTTTGATATGTAATTTAAAATTGTCCAAACTCAACTCCTTACTATACTGATTATTACAGTGACTTAGCAGAAGACCCAGTTCAGTGGGCTTGATGATATCAGGTGCTGAGCATCTTATGAGTCGTTGCTTGTCGGGATCTGGCAGCATGGGCTTTCTACACAATGTATCACACATGAGAATACAAATGGTAAAAACATGACTACAGTTTTGTTGCCATTTGAGATGATGTTAAAAATATCTGTTGCGTTTCAAGGCTCTGATTGTGTAGTTCTGATGCAGGCAAGCTGCCTGTTGAAATATAGAAAGGAATACAGGACTGGGTTTAAAAACTGTCTTCATCTTCTGATTAGCATTTTTCTGAACAAAGGAAATTCTTACCATGGAAATCCAACAAAGGAAATTCAGTGCCCAGTGTTAAAAAAGAAATAATGCAAACCTTAAGACTTGGGGGTCCGTAGCTACACTTTATATACTAAAAACAAAAAACCCAAACCACTTCCTCCCCCGCCCCCCCCCCCCCCAAAAAAAAAAGGCAAAAGGCCCACTTTTCAACCTCAGCAACACTATTTTGAATTTTGCTCTCATTCTACAGATGCTGTGTTCTCCAACTTCAATTTGCTTGTTGAGGCTTTAGACCACTGTTGCTGGCCTGCGATCCATCTCTGCTTCCAGCTTCACCATCTGCTGCATCTCCTTTGCCTGCAATCCAAAATAACCGCATGAAGCATTGCATTAGACCTTTTGTTCAAAATGAAGCACATGTATTACATGATAGTGTCTGAGTGAAATACAGGCAAAACACACTGGAGATATATGTAATAACATTATGTTTACCCCCCCAGTGTCATTCTGTTTTCAAAATCAGATGTAATTCTTATGTCTACAAATGTTTTTGATCCTATTCCAAGACTCATGTGTTGACTTTCTGAAGAAGTGTATGGTAAAATGCAAAGCTCTGATTTGGGGGAGGAAAACTAGGCAGATGCCGATTCGACTCTTTCTGCTGATAGGAAATGTCTCTGGGAACATGTGCTTCACTGCTGTTCTGCAAGTACTGCGATGTGTTATTTCCTGAATTGTTTAGAGAGTTCATCTATGACCTGCAATCATTTCTTTCATAAAGACAATGAATGACAAAAATCCATCAGTGTAACATCTTCCTTCCAGTAGGCAAGATTTTTTAATTTTTTTTTTTTTTTTTAAATAATCTCCATCTGGCCTGGAGACCCTTATGACTACTAGTGTTTTTCGCCTCAGGATTAGACTACTGCTCTATGCTCCATGGGATCACACACACTGAATCTACCTGAAGCTGCGTTGTGCAGAATACAGCAATGACTGTACGCCAGATCTCACTATAAATTCTGCATGCCTCGGGCTTTCAAGCAGAGTTAAAGCACTGTATATAAATGGTAACTGGCTTGGGAACCCCCTGCTTAGAGAGCGCTTCTAAAATTCCCTTCCTCTCCCCCTCTTTCTCTCTCTCTCTCCTCCCCCACTCCCGACGTGCACACGCGCACACACACACATTTACTCCTGTGGCTGACTTACAAATGCACTTTGGTTTGAAATTCTGCAGTTTAAAGGAACTGGGACTCACCATGTCTTCATGTTCTCTGAGGGTTCTCAATCTAGGGAGTTATTTAAATTCATATCCCAAAGGCCTCTGAATAAGCTGACCCAGAGGGCAAGCTAACCCATCTATCCTTACAACCAAGCTCCCAAGAGTTAGGACAGGCTTAGGAAGAGGCAAACCAAGCTAGTATTTTTTCTTTGGTGCAACTGCTTTGTGCCCTAATGTAGGGAAGAATGGTCACTGGACTTGATTGTCCTCAAAAAATTATAAATATTGCTTAGACAGGGAACTTTGCTATACAAGCTCCTACTTAAGGAGTCAGCTATTCTGGATGTGCAAACACTTATTTGCATATGCAAAAATGGGCAGATGTAGAGCTAAAGTAATGAGATGCACAGCTATTCATTTTGCAAGGTAAATGTGGGTTTGTGCAGATGTGATATACGTGCCTTCTTGAAAAATCTAGCCCTGTACTTTCATAATCATCATCATCAACTTGGGGAAAAAAGTAATTATGATAATAGCAAAGCAACTGTCATAAATATGATTAAAAATTAATCAACACTCTCCATTTAAATGAGTTAAAAGCTTGAAAGTAATGAAGAAATAATTTTAACATGAAAATATGGAAACATAACAAATAAATCAATATGTACAACCTCTTCTGAAATGTTGGCTGGATTTTTGCCTGTGTGTGAAATGAAATTCCAGACAAAACAAACCCCTGTGTTTGTTTCTTAGTGACTCACACATTTCACATTTTAAGCTTGTGACTTAACTACCAGCACATAGTGTCCTATAAATATTCTGCATGCCAATATATGGCGTACAGAATTATTTTAGAGATAAATTGGTTTCAAAGAACACATTAGCATAGGACGAGGATGCCCAGCTTTGCTAGTCTGAGGCTGGTTCAGACAGTGCATTCCGACGTGAACACACAAGGACGATACTTGAAGATGAGCCTTCTGGAAGGCAGTGTTGAAGCTACAGTGAATTCATGAAGTGAGTGGCAGCCAATGGACTCTGCTTTCAAGATGCTTGCTCTCTAGTGACATCTAAGACAGGCTAAGAACCATACACAGTAAAAGAATATTTCTTCCCCCCCTTGCCTAATGAATGCTTTTTTCTTCATTTTAAATCTATAAATAAATGTTGTTAAAGCGGGTGCTGTCAGACTCAGTGGTGCAAGATACAAGTATGTTATCAATTCACAAAAATAATTCAGATCAGACAATACTGTACAACTGGATTTTCAAGCCTAATACAATTATTTCCCTTGGTAAGACAAGGGTTAACAGAGATTTCTTGCGAGTAACGATTATTTAGGAAGCCACAGCAGCACAGCCACATGGTAAATATATACCCATACCTTGTAAGTGTTGGATTTTGAAGTGGATTTTAAAGGGCTGAAGCCTCTCTTCTTTAGACACTAAAAAGCTATTTCTAGACAACTGTTCTAAATTTTGCTATTCTTAGTGTGGAATTACTTATTTTATTACCATATGGATATATATGGATACTCTTTGTCCGTCTATCATTAGCAGTTAGTCATGTGTTATGTTAACACTAAAATAGTTTTCTTGGATCAACAGACATTTCTCACAGACATAGTTTAGAACTCTTAAGCGTATCTTTCGGTAATAACAGGTAATGTACAATACAAGTTAATCTCTAAATATTTCCTCTGCACATCACTGCTCATATGCATCTGAATTTGGGACACTAAAGCACAAAATACTGTTAATATTGTGTCAGGCTCAAATATCTGTGTGCAAACAAGATTAACATTGTGTTCACTATGTCAATGGCACTTCCCAATGGTTGCATTTACAAGGAGGGCTCCAATGATGATGATTTAATTTAGAAGGAAAGCACACTGAAATAATAGTTTGCTTATTATACGTCCATCCTACCTTGTGTTTGAGACACTGCATGACAGGATTTCAAAAGCTGTTTGTACAAAAATAATAATGTCAAAATTGAGTAGTACAACAAGAAGCAAATTAAATGAATGAAAACTGAAGTGAGATTGAAAAATTAATGCAAGAAAAACATACATAAAACAAAACAAATTTAAATTCATAACAGTTTGTATTGAAGGCTGTTTCCACCCATAACTCTTTTTCTACATTGTATATTTGTATGAAAAATTTCTTCTCTTGCTTGATCAGGAAAAAAAAAAAAAAAAAAGACGCTTTGAGATTTGCATTAAACAAGTACCACCTTTATCTTGAAACCAGACCCAGCGGGGGGTTTGCACTGGTGCGCTTCTGGGGCTAAAAGGAAGTGGTCAAAACAGCAGGTATGAAAATATATTCTCTGATGGATCAAATTAGAGTGAGCTGAAAAGCTGTTAAGGACTGCCCCAATGGTGGAGGCCACCATATGCCCCCACAAAAGCAATAACCAGCATGTGAATGATCTTACTCCATTTAATCATTGATGATTTAAGCTGGCTTCATCTCTGCCATGAAATGGAGTAGGAGCAAGCTCATGTATGCTGTTACCATTTCTCAGCAGTGGAAGCTGCAACCCCAGGTGAGGGAAGTACCTAATTGCCAAAAGAAGTGACCCCTTTAATGACACACTTATTTCCCAGCAACCTCCCTCTCTTATACATAACGTGTTTATCGTCCTGTGGTTAAAAGCACAACTACAGTTATTCCCTCTTGTCCTTATGTTTTAAAAAAATGGATCCAAAGCCCTCTGAAGCCAATAGAAAGAAACCACTGATAACACCTATCTCTGGATCAAGCGCATCATTTTTTGTCAACTGGCACAGTTTACGGGGAGTCCTCTGTCCTCCTCTATACAGTGATGCTACAGATCTGCTGTAGCCCAACTGCCTCCCCCAGTTGCCTGCCTCCCCTGCCTTTTGATTATGTGCAGGTACTGCTCAGGAGCAGATGGACTGCCAGATCCATTCCTGCTGGACGGCAGAGACAGCATCTGCAGAAACTGTGAGGGACCAGACCAAGTGGTGTTTGTCCAGAAGGGAGGTGGAGCATGGTGGCTGCTGGGGCTCGGTGGCAGCAGCTGCCTGTGATTCTACATGCTGTCACCCCCCTAGAAGTTAACCAGGCTACAGCTTTTGGGGCTGTAGGGCTCTCTCCTGATAGCGGAAATACTTGATTTGCATGAACTCTTCTTTTCCCTCCCACTATGCAAGATGGCTCTAATTCATACTATAATGTCTGCCAGAGAGTTCAAGTTCTGAACATTTAGTAAACCAAGAAGTACATAACTCTTGAAAGCAATGGGTATTAAATATGCTAAACCAAGAAGTACATAACCCTTGAAAGCAATGGGTATTAAATGTGCCCCTTCTCTCTCATCTCACTGAACTGCTGGGTATATTCCCCTTGCAGTTTACATTTTTGTAAGTGCAGTACTGCAAGTCCACGCAATTATTACAGCTCTGCTGGCTCAACCTTTCAGCAAGGGAACTGCTCAGAACACAGCATTGCTTCTACCAGAAATAAGATTAGAATTTTCCTTTCCTTGCCAAGTTTTTCAATTAAAAAAAAAAAGGCTTATAAACTAGCAGGAAATAATAAGGTATTTTAATTAGGAAAGGGTGTACCAGTACAGATAAAACTCCCCATGCTACCATACATCTCTAGAATTCAGTCCAAACTAACTGTCTCAGAGTTCAGAGATGCTCTGTGCACGTGTTCCACCTCTATTTTCCAATCAGCACTAGAAATGTAAGTTCCAAAATGAAGGAAACAGATTTGCTTGAGGTACTTTTTGGAAGCAATCAAAATGGATATGCTGGGCCTTTTATGACTGTCATATCTAGCTAATGAGTATCAATGTGGCTGAATAGCTGAAAGGACAGACTCTGGCTTTCACATGCATATCTGAAGCAAATCTGGTTCCATATCATTATTTAAGTCGCCTCACCTCTTCATTTTAACTCCCCAAGTAGGCGAATGACCACAAACGAGGTCATTTTCCCCAAGTTTGGTAACAACTTACATTCAGAATTCTACTCAGCTTGATTCTGGTTACTGCTTTCACTAGCTTGCTTTTATTTTAAGCCTTTAAAATAAGATACCTGCTCATTCTGCTTCTCCAAGACTTCTAAATGCTCAAGCTGCACTTTTTTCAACTGATCCATTTCCTTTGACTGCTTCATTGCCAGCTGTAAGCAAGAGAAAATAATGGGGAAAATGTAACCCATTATTAACAAGCAAAATAAAAACTTACTTGAAACATCCACATATGTACGCTGTCTTGTCCCATTTGGATGGCACAAAACATCACGGGGGGCTATTCTATTACCCAGTCTTAAGAACACCTATTTATATAATAATATATGTATATTATACATATTACATATATAATATATGTTGCGTAAAAGTAGCAAATACACAACAGTGTATAGTAATTTTGTTAATTTAAAATAGCTTCCTCTTCTATAGATGTTAGATCTTTTACGCTACAGGTATGTGGAACAAAGCAAGAACAAAGATCTGTTTACTAGAGCTGGATTTTCAACACAGAGAAATAAAAATGAATGTCCAGAAATAGTGCCCAATGACTTTGTCAAGGTTATAGTTACCCTTTTTCTCTCTTCCAGGAACTTTTTTGTGTTGCTGCTGTTCAGTTCTCTGACTCGCCTAAAAAAATGCAAACATTGTCCATGAAGACTCATTGGAAAAAAAGAAACCCAACAGAGAGAATCACAAACTCATAAGGCATATTTTGATTTCTGATTATCTGTGCCATGTGGGACTAATGGCAAGTTGTACACTCCTCTGGCTATGCACCTTTACACTTAAAGGTTTCCAAGTACATTAACAGTACGAAGACTTGAAAAGAACCCCCCACCAAGACTATTGTAAATGAAGTTTGCTTTTTCCCTTACTCAAAAGTGGTGGACAGAACTTAAAAAAAAGTTCAATTAATTTGTGTATCCCTTACTGCTCTCTGCTCTCAATTTATTTTGGTCTATAAGAAGTGCTGCATCTCTTAACAGTGGTCATGGGAAAACCTTCTGATGATCATAAGTAAAGTTACAGCTTACCAATGCTGTAAGGTTCTTAAAGCTGTTATTTAACCAAAAAGATAAGTATACAATTAATATGTACATAATATACCTAACTGCAAGGTGTCTCTTCCTAAGATTTCCATCACGAAATATACCAAAAATAGTTTGAAGAGATGAATCAGACTAATCACAAAGCCTGAAACCAGAACTGCATTCAGACTGCTTTTAAATCTGGGAACTGATTTATCTCGGAATCATTAGTGAAGGTCTTGCACTAACTAAGCATACAGTTACCAAGGGCTCCGACAACTCATCTTCCTGATGAGCTAGGAGTCTGTAACACTCCAGGGACTTAGTTCAGGGGGAACAAGCTCAGGCTTTTTCACCAAAATAGCCCAGTGCCAAAGAGGGAACGTAAAAGAGGAAAGAATGAGCCAGATGGCAAGCCCAAAGTTGAAGGGGAAACCCTGAAGGCTTGTGAGACATCATCATGTAGACTCTGCTTTTATCTATTCATTTGGAAACTTTTAGAATACATAGAAGAAACTTAAAAGAGCTATAACGCAGATCAATCCTCCAAAAAGTCTCAGTCACTGGTACTGGCAAGTGTCTCTCTAGTCTCTCAAGTCAATTAAGGCTGTCATCCCCAAATGCGCATGTGCAGCAGTGCCCTTGGTTTGCTGAGCCTGGATGCTGGCCAGGTCTCCAGTGCCAGCATGTAAAGAGGGAGAGAGCTGCAGTTCAGGTCAGGAGTGGAGAAGCCACATGTGTGCTGTTGTGCAGTACTTATCCTGTTTCTTCATTCCTGTCTTCCATCACTCTCTCCACTGATTATCATCACTTTTAGCACTCCCTCATTCTGTTCCACCTCTCCTCTGTTTTATCAGTAGATGAGTGAGAAACCCTTTCACAGCCTCCACCTCCTGTGTTTTTAGTGATGCTGCCTCCCCAGCTAGAACAGAACCTCAGGCTTCCTTTGCAGTATAGCCCTCATTTAATTTAAAAAGCAACAGCAAAATTTGCACTTTAAATACAATCACTAACATTCTTACAGATGTGTTTCAATTCAATAGTGTGATTAGACCTACAGCAGTCAGTCATATCTGATGAGTATAAAGTTAAGAATCTTTTTATTTCCTTGATCAGGGCATTATGTTTATTAAAAGGATAAGTATGAGAAAAGCAGTATTTTTCCTAAAACAGTCATCTAAAATATATTCAGCACAATCATTAGACATTGTTTCCATACATAGATGCATGGTTTTAATAGAATTAAGTCACAAGTTCACCTGTCAACCTTTGACAGCATTCTTCCCTTCTTGGGAAGGGAGATTTGACACCTACCTCTCTCTTTCCGCTTTGTTTTTGATGGATTTGTCTTGGCTTATGGCTTTGCTGTTCTCCATAGATATTTTAGCCTGGTTGGCACGCATTTCCTTGCTTTCCCTAGGCAAAACCAAACAACGTCATTAATGCCTAAGATGCAACTGTTGTTGAGGTTGGTTTCCTGGTATTACTTTACACTGTAGTTAATTTTGTCCTTGAAGCATTAAGGAAGAGGAAAGAGCCATAAGAACCATAAGAAAATTTTCTTCCTTTGGGTAGACTTCATACAATTTGAGCAAGCATGCAGAAATCTCCATTTGTTCCAGAGAATACAATCTGAAAAATCAATTTTAAAGCATTTTTACACTTTGAATGTTATAAAAGGGTATAAAATACTCTTTTCTCCCTAGTATATAAGAGTTATCCATGTATGAGCTACTACTGTCAGCCATTTAGAAAATGCAATTTGTCTTCTAAAACTGCCTAAAAAATGTACAAATCCTGCACTCAGAACATGACTGCAATATGAATAGTAATAATATTTGCTAGTTGTGATATGAACTGACAGACTTCCTTTTAAGACTTCCACTTTGGGCCTGAAAAGAGCCCTGTGGTTTAGACCATGGTCAGACTTGTGTTTGGGTTCTCCTTCTGGCCCCATGAACCTTGTAGCCTTTTGCATAAAACAAGATAGCTTTAACAGGAGGGTGGCAATCATCTTCCAGGGGAAATGTCCCGAGTGCTGTGGTTTGACTAGGGAGGTGGAAAACCTCTTTGGCGTTTCAGCCAGTGTAGTAGAAAAACAGAAAATAAGTAAATAAATATCCTGTTGTTTTAAAAAGAAAAAGAGATTGTGATTCTTTGTTGGGAGTAACAGCACAGATGCTGACTTTCAGAAATGGTTTATGAACTGTGAGCGAGCAGAAGGCTTTTCATCACTCCGAGTAAGACAGCCAAGCTCCAAAAAGGCTGTCCCTGAAGGCTAGCTCTTGCTTTCTGCCTGCTTAGCATTCCAGCACATGCAGCTCCTGATCTTAAGTGCTTATTGAAACAGGAATTATACATGGAAATTAGGCAGCGAATAATGGATTGTAAAGTCCCTAGTAGTGCATAAGCATCTAAAGTTACCCATAACAAGCCAAGGCAGTTCCCTAGTCTCTGTTTCTAGATGTGAACTTAAGTAGAGCACTTAAACAATTATTGTACTTATTAACCCAAAATTCTAAGTATTTTGTATGCACAGAAGAGGAGGGGTGTGGCACATAATAGTGCTTAATTTAATGAAATATTGTAGCTGAATCTTTTTTAGCTTGCTTTCATCTCTAAAAGACATTAATCATTAATTAGCACGAGGAAACTTTGTTCCATGACTTACATTTTCCACAGTTTAAAATTTTTATGAAAGAAATGCAGTGCTTTTTTTTCCTCCCAGAGTTCATAAGGTGAAACATTGCCTGAATACAGATTTAAAAGCAGTAGAATCATAGCAAAAATTAGACTGGGTTCTAAAGAATGTTGTGTTGAGAGCACATTTCATTCCAACAGTCCCTTCTCAAAATAAAAGCTTTTATTTTCTATACTGAATTTAAAGTAATTTTCAAGCACACTATCTTAGGAGCAGTACTGAAATAATTTTTTATTATTGTGCTTAAGGATATGAAAAAAAGTTAAGTGTAGGTGTTCAAATTAATTTAGCCTATTTGCATCAGATACAATTTTAGAGTGAAAGAAGTTAAGAGGATTAGAGGACTACTGTGCATCACTGATGATTTCAAAATGATGCTTTGGCCACGGATATGGCTTAAAGAGCCAACATATCTATATGCAACTGTGTCTCTGTTCCGCAAACTATAATCTAGCTCTGAGTTGCACTGCTGCTGGTCTTTCTGGGCATGTTGGATTTTCAACACTTGCAAGAAATAAAGTATTATTAACAGAAGAAATTAAAAATCTTATCTTCTTTTGAAAATCACCAAGTAGCACTTGCAGGGACCACTCCTTGTTTCTAAAATAGTGCTTTTCAAAGACTGGGCCGAAGTTCTAGTCTCAGTTCGCTGCTCAACCTTCTGGTGCAGGGGTTCACGTTAAGTCTCAAGTTCAGTCCGTGCTGCCCTGGCTGGCAGCACTACACCACCGTTAGAGAACTCCCTCCTGCTTACAAGTGGTAGTGGTGCCTGCAGCCAGAGTTAACTGGAAGAAGTAGATATGGCAGGATGGTAAAACAAGGATTCCAAAAAATGTGGAACTGCAACATTTAACTGCTGATTTCCTACTGTATTGTACTGACTACAATTCTGAAATTCATACAAAAATGTCTTTTAAAGGGATACTAAAGCATGTAAGTCTACCCTTGGAATTTATACATATATTTAGATGACATTAAAGTGCATTAACATGTTATTTTATGTCACCAGTATTGTTTGAATGACTAGAAATCTCTTCTATTCAAAAAAAAAAAAGCAAACACAATTTTTTTCTCTCTCTCGTGTTATTTTATCTGGCGCACATAATGTTTGCGAATAACAGCTTCACATGCCCAATTTCTGAAATGCTGCAAGCTCACTACATCCAAGTCAGTCAAGCTAACCCAGTCTGGGGTGGCAGGGGGCACAGCACCCCCACAGTTCAATAAGCTTCAGATTTTTAGTAGTATCTGCCGTCGTCAGCTTTGTTTTTAAATGAGCTCAAAGCACAAACTGTAATTGCTTTTTGTACTGCACATGGAGGGAAAGTATCTACCCTACAGCAGATAACTACATCACTTTAGATGACTGATCTTCCCTACCAGCCCTGTGTCCTCTGCTGTGATAGCTAACACATTACCTCAGCTCACAGAGAGGGATGTGGCAAGAAGAGCATGCTGAGAGCATGGTCCACCTCCCACGGTGCTCTCAGATAGATCCTTTTTTACCTACGGTTACCTGAGCTGTCTCTTGGCTATTACATACACCTGTACAGATAAATGCATAGGTGTTCCTACACACAATATATTATATAAAAAAGTTTACAAAGTATTAAATTTAAAGTCCCTCTGGGGCATTATAATTCACATTTCAGTATTTCACATTCCAAATTCTTCTGAAATATTAATAAATTCAGAGTCTTAAATTTGTTTTAAACAGTAAAGTCCCCAGTCTTCACATTTAGGGGTTACACACAAATTCCCAAACAAGCAGGAACACACTAAATTGCAATGAATAAAGCAGAAATAATTCTGAAGGTTGTGACTCCTGGGGTAGCTGAGAAGGAAAAGTTCTCAGTATTTATCAGGAGTAGATTCTGAGGTCTGGTTCTTAGTAGCTCTGAAAATAGAATAATACATGGACTGAACACAAAAGATTTCTAATAAGAGAGCAAGATCATTACTAAGAATACCAGAACCCTTTACAAGAGATGATATACTGCTCTTTAAACAACCTAGAGATACAGAAATTCTAAACCCAAGGACAAAAACTATGAGAAAAAAAGCTTTAAAAAATTAAACTTTGCCCTAGTATAGATATACTAGCTGCCTACAATGACAGCCTTTATCAAAGTTAAGAGAATAAGGAAATACGTATGGAAAAGAAAACAGAAACTTCCTTTCAGAGACTGTATTAGTAAATTATTTTCTAAGCATTGTAGTGAATTTCAAATAGGACACAAAACAGGACTCATAAAAAAAAAGTGATGTGATTTCTCTGGGTTGATGCAGCCAGGTATGATTTAGAGATACAGTACCAAGGACTGCACCTTCCTCTGGCTAGTGTCTTTTGAATGATGCATTTCTATCCTAATTTAACAATTTTTGGACTTCATTTTTGACTGGGTATGTATTGCAGGACAGCTTGAATAGATGGGTTAACACAGAGATTAACATAAAGATGAGCTCACGGAAAGCCTTTTGCTGGGACAATTCTCTGTGGGATGGAAAGCCTGCAGGTCCCAGCATGTGTTCTCTCTGATGCAAAGATAAGCTGTTTTTTCTCTCAGGAATTTAAAAAACCATTTCAATTCCTTCTTCAAATGAGATTTATATATTCCTTTTTCCCCATGCTTTTTACATGAAAGATGCTGAAGACAATTACATATGAATATCTATATATGTATGAATATATATATATCTGTATGAATATATATGTATGTATGTATGTGCACATGCATTTTGTATTCATATGCTTTTAGGCTGCTTTGCATAATAGATCATAGCATAAAAAATTATTCCTCTACTTACTGCCATTTTTAACACTATGGATACAACGTGTATTTAATTTTATTTAATTTCAAATGGGCAGGATGGTTAATTACAAAAGCAACAAGACATTAGTGTCATGCAGTATCTTGTGTATTCCCCATGATTATGACAGGATATTGTATGAAGATAATACGTCAGTCTACTGTAGCTTATCCTGCTACCCGGTGTTTTTATGATCTTACTTTTCATGGATCTTTCTCATGACCACCACTGCTATAAACACATGCATCTGCAATGGCTAGCAACTCCAACAGATATTTCCATATTTGATACTTTGCAGTTTCCAGCCTCTGAATTGAAGTTCCTGGGTAAAGTCTAAGCATCCACAGCTGATGCAAACTACCACCACTTCATCTCATCTGCTGCCTTTAATGAAGTTCAGATAATCTAAACCAGCTAAGAAGCCCATTCCTGCATCTACCTAAACCTTGTATGTACTTCTTTTACTTCTACCATGCATACAGCCCAGTATCTTTGATAGAAGTACAGGAGCTATCAATGCAAGGAACTAAAACATTGTACAGAGCAGACATAAGCCAACCCTTATTATCAGGTAGCACTATCGTGCTCACCTGTCATGTGAAAATTTTAGCTGCTGAGTTTGTTGTTCATGAGCATTAATCAGCAGTTTCTTCAGTAGTTCACACTGTTGGTTCAAGTGTAAATCACGGATTTCTTGCTCTTCAGCACTGTGCGTATTGATCATCTCAGACCACTCTTTAGTGTGCTGTGCCACAATCTCTTTGACCTGTAATAGAGAAGTAACAGCAGCTTTACTAGAGGTTCTCAGCTAGGCTAGGAGATCAACTATCGCTGCTGCTGAAGAGGATATAAAGACAATCATAAAAAGATTATAAAGGATGCAGCTAAACTGTGAAAAATGAAGTTACACAAATGAAGTTGCTTTGCAGAGTAACAAAGCCACTGAGGATACTCCAGTGTATTACAAAAACAGATGTAAAACAACCCCTACTATTAGGACTCTATTACCTAAAGTGCCCTGAATAAATCGGCTGCATTTATGCTCTTGACTGTGCTATTGTTATTTTAAAACCTTCTCTAACACTGAGTTCATAATAAAATGGTTTCACATTTTTGGTTGCCAAGAAAAAAAAAAATTAAAAGTATTGAAATTAACAATGGAAAAAAAACAGCGAGTGGGATGTCTCTGAGGGCTTAAATACAGTCTTCGATTTTGCGGAGACAGTTTTACAAACAGAGTCAGTTTACAGAGAAATTCTGTATTTAATACAACCTAAACCTGAAGACAGGCTATGTGTCTTTGTTTTATATTCATTAAGTCAGCAGGGAATCTGACAAGTATTCTTCTCTTGCTTATCTCCCAAGACTCACAAGAATAATGAGATTAAAGTTTTGGAAAGTTCCCAAGAGACAATATGAAGAAGTCTAAATCACCAGAGCTGTTATAAGAATATATTGCACTCAATGATTTAGAAAAGAATCTAATAGAAAGCTATATTTTATTATCCTTTAATAATTATCTTTGGGTATTTTGACAAGCTATCCTACTTTTCCATAAATGGTATACAAAATATGCCTCACAATAAAACTATTTTCAGGTGTTCATTTCAGCTGCTACTATGGTAACTAATAGCATCTGGGTCATCTTCTATGAATGCTAAACCTTATTTTTCAAATCAAAAATTGCCACCATATTGCTCAGAAAGTGAGAGACCAATGCCAGTATTTTAGGTGGGCTCTGCATAATGCAGAACAGACTGTCCTTCACACACTGACGATGGTGAAAGAAGAGGGGACCTTAACAGCCTCAGTCTCCATTCTGCCCTGGAGAGGCTCCTCTAAAGGCCCTCTACACAAAGTTCATGTTGTGTAATAAAGCTAGACTCGTCACGAAAAAACAAAATGCAAGTAATTTTGTAACAGATCAGGGTGACTACCACTACCTGAAAGCCAGACTTGCATTTAACTATAGCTAAATAGTGCTCCCATATCAAAACAGACATGATTGGAGGCAGAAGCAGCTGACGGAGAGGTGTTTGGGAGTTTTCTGCAGCTATCAGAAGAAAACAAAAGCATTTTGAGGCAGGAGATTGGTATGAGTAACGTAAGCCTAATTCATTAGGGTGTTTAAGCGTGAGTGCACCTCCAGCAAAATAAGCCGTGCTTGTTTTTGTGCATGTGGGTAAGTGGACTACTAAGCCAGAGCCTATCAACGATGAAGTGATAAATACAGTGAAGGATGTGGAGCAGTTAGTGGGAGTAGCATCTTTAATAAGTTGTTCATAAAGCAGTACTGCTTTCAGAGCCAGAAAAACATGAGGATTCAGTGTTAAAATGGGTCAAAATAAATGCTTGGATGTTGGTAAGGAAAAGACACTAAGTTTTCAGATGGAGATTTTGAAAGGTTGAGGGGCAGACATTCCAGCTCACCTCTGGCACCCACCTAAGGCATATAAGTTACGACCAAGTTTAGTCCAAGCTCCTTGCATTGCTGATGTGAAAAGGTGAGCAGTTTCAAAGCAGGATTTATCACACCAAAACACTGCCTGGAGATGCCTTGCTCATATCTACAAAGCCTCAAGCAACTAGACACTTCAGTTAGGTTGCATCAATCTCCTCTCAACAGGGACCTCACTTGGCTTATCAACCCCCTGGATGACCTACAGTGGACTTTGGGGGAGCTAAAATTAAGTCACGTGAGGCTGAAGTTCTCAGGAAAACCCATTCCTTATTAATTTATTCTCAATGCAGACTTTCCAGATGGAGTCAGCTCCATCTGCGATTTGGTACAGGTAGATGCAAAGTCATGAGTAACTGGGTGTAATTGGGATCACAGCAGAAGAGGGACCACATATTCAGAAAACTTTTATGGTCACAATTTTAGAAAGTATTAATGTTTTAAAAAGACAAGTGCTATTATGTGACCCAGGAAGCAGGCAGAGCCAGCAGCAAATCACGCCTGTGTACCACACATCTTGGAACAGGAGCCAACACATGGTTCCTTACAAAGATTCGTGATTCAGATTGCCTTCCTGCAGAGAATGTTCTGACTGGGCACTGCCCCCTTTCAAACATCAATAAAATCATAGCCGGAACTGTAGCAGAGCTGGCCAAGTATTCTCCTCCACCACTTGCTGCTGTGTCACTCCTCCATACAGTCCTACATTTAGGACTGGGTTTCAGACTAATTTGAAGTATTAGAAAGTGCAGGGGATATTACCATATGAAATCTGATTCCTAGTCACAATAAGAGCGTTTTACATTGCCTTAAAAGGACAGGCAGGCATTCCAGTAAACAAAAATGAGTTTGCTTTTATTTAAAGCCTCCTCACACTGTAGAGAAAATGCAAAACAATCTTTGCATACAAAAAGAATCGTGACTTAATAAAATAGTGGAACAAATAAGTGTATAAATAGTGGAAGCTATGGTGAGAGCAAGTATTTTGTGACTTAACCACAAAGAGTGTTTACAAAGTCCAAGCAAATGCAGAGAAATAAAGACTCGAGGCCATTGCAAATGAATAATGTGATCATTGTTTTTAAATGGTTAATGTTATACACTATGGAGGAACACGAAGGCAGGAATCCTGTATCTCAGGTACACTGATACCAAAGAATTGTAGAGTATCTCGAGTTAGGAAGGGACTCATAAGGATCATCGAATCCAACTCCCAGAGAAGAAACCTGCAAGGACACCTAAGCATGGCAGTACTTTAAGTATTTAATCTGAGAAGATAGGAAATACGAATCATAAAAAACCTGTCTGTCTTCACAGACAGATGTGCTAGTGATGTACTACTAATTTAAAAATCTGCATGCATTCTAAGAAGCAGGTACATCTCCTCGTAAACCAAGTTTTTATCTGGGGGTAAGAGAGAAAGGGAAGATTTCTTTTCTTAAATATTCTGCAAGCTAGAAGTCTCATTTCAGGTAGAACAATATATAACCTGATAAGAAGGATGTAAGGGATTTGCCAAACACCAGTTACGAGACTTGAAATACCCAGTTTGACTCAGATTCAGATGACCTTAGAACTCAAGACCATAAAATCATCTGAAATCCAATTTCACTGCAGATCTGTGATGCACTTCAAAGTTCAGATGTAGTAAGTTCAGTACATCCCTGCTTCTCTTCACTTTATTAGCATCATAGTCAAAATTACTATTTCATTTGCACTGGGCTGTGCTCTTGTCCTACTTTGCACTATTAAGGTAGTGTTGCTTATCCAAAAGGGTAAGAAAAATAACCATTAGCTAACTTCTTCTCTTTCCTGTGCTACAGACTGTTTGCAATCCTGTCCTTTCATCTATTCCTACACCAGGCCTAAGAGACTAATTAAAATCTTGATAAGGAACTTTCTTTTGCACAGCACATATGCAAGATGTTTGTTTAGTCACTAAGTTCAAGCAGGAATAATCTTTGAAGTAATCTTTCCTTTTTCTTTTTTCTTTTCATCCTCTGCCTGCTTGATATTGGGACCTACTTTTCTAATGCAGGGGAGTAATTTGCATCTGCCAGGTTAACTGTGTGTGAAGTACACATTGGGACATTCAGATCTAATTTAAATATTTTATGCCAAACTTGGGCTGGATGTTTCCTTGTGACAGGAAGGCTTTTGTAGATGAAAGGGTCTCTTTGGTGTAAAAAGTGCACATGCACATTGTGACACAGAGCTGCACTAGAGGACAAGATCTGTAATTAAAGCTGAATTATGGTACAATCTGATATCAAAATTAGTGGGGCAAATGCTGGGAAATGCTGAACAACTGTTAATTAATTGAACTTCCACTGTATCAGTGTAATGCATTCAGCATCTTAGAATTTAATCTCATTTAATTGCATCTACCTTCATCTAGGAAAAAAAGTTAATTTCCCTATGGTCTTGAGTACTGTTTTCCAACCTGTTGCTTGCAAACCTTTGAATTATCTCTAGGAATAATTCAAGAACCCACACGCAGCAATTGAAACAAAAGAAGTCTGTGAGAATCCTAAAATTGGTACATAATCTAGACAATTTTGATGGAACCACAGTGAGCAAGATACTGAAAATCACTGACCTAGAGAAAAACACAGGTAGATGACTAGCAGAGGAGTTTTTCAGGAATTATCCAACACACAGGCTTGGCATTTCAAAGGAGCTTACATTGAAGTCTCCTTTGAAAATGTCATCCTAAAACCTGACATGGGAGTGGACAAAAATCAATCTATTTTCCAGGTATGGATTATATTAAGGGAACCAGTTTGAAAGCAGGATTTTAAAAGGAACAGAGCTCAGAAACTGCATACATTTGCGGAACGGGAAAACATGAGTCATATTTACTGGATTTGGAAGATTAATAAACACTTGGATGTTCCTCGTGTACAAATCACACCTCTTAACTCCAGACTGTGATTGACACAAGTGAGAAGCAGAGGTCACAGCAAAGAATCTTCTACACAATATAACTTCAAATGAGTTTTGGAGCCTATGTTTGGATGATAGGGAGCTAGGGCTCCTCAGAGACTTTATTTCACTAAGAAATGAATGAATTCTCTTTTTTTAAGTTATCAACAAATTTGCTTTTATTCAAGGAAACAGTTCTGGAATTCTCATAAGAGAAGGGGATAGGGAGATAAGACAGTACACTAGCTTTTATTCCTGGGAATTTTCCTACATCTTCGGCAGCAACAAGAAACCTTGTTTAGAGAACCAGGATCTTCTCCACGTGAAATAACAATACCAAAGAATAAAATTAGGAGAAGGAAGTGACCTTATTCTAGCCTCAAAGATGTCGCTGCTTTTGTTTGTATTTTCTATACTTGTCTGATTCTTTTCACAGGTTTCAGCTTTCACAGTAACTCTCCTGTATCATGGTCAGACTCCTGTATCTCTCTCCAGATCATTTTGTACATGGATGTGTCTTCTAGTGTACCTGCCACCATCTAGTTTGGAACTTGAAAGCATGTCAACAGGTGGTAGATAAAACTTTCAAAGGAAATACGAAGTTGGTGAGCATAGTAGTGGTATAGAAGTATAGAGGAAGCAGCCCTCAACTCAATGCAAGCCATGAATCACAGCTTGAGAATAGGTTTTTCAAATGAACTGAGTCTCAGAGCACTTTTGTTCTCCAGCACTTTGGAGAAAAAAAATGCAACTAAGCAACGGAGAAAAAAATTTATCATAAATAAGAAGGCCCTTGGTTCAAGAGCAACTACCCTAAGAGGCAGACTAGCAAGTGTTGTCCGTGGTGACAATGAGGGAAAATTAAAAGAAACAACTTTATGTATACATTTTGAGAAACTATTTAGCATCCAAATTTCATACAGAACATATTTGTCTCTTTGTTTAGCTAGAACTGACACAAATGCCAGTTTAGTTTCATGAGGCATAAATATGGCACTTTCTTCAATAATTTTAAAAGGCCAGGAAATTGATGTAGCTTTTTAAAATTTTGTTAAGAAACACTTTTAGACACTCAATTACTCCCATTCTTTCCAACATGTTATTGCTGAAAATCATTCATATGCTTCCAAGAAAAGTAACTACCACATGGGTGTCAAAATCTCTTTTTCAGATATTGCATGTGTTAAAATTGGCTGTTTGCTTACCTTGGATTTGTGATCTGATGTTAGTGTCTGAATTTTAATTTCCGTTTCTTTCTTCAATTCAAGACAATTACTTCCTCTAAAAAAAGGAAAATTTCAAATGTGTGCCACAAGTTAAACATCTTCCCATTCAGTCAGCTCTAATTAAAATGTTAATCAAAGTTGAAGTGCTGCAGCGTATTGGAATGAAATTATTTCTTCTGGCAATTTATTCACAATTTACAAAATATTGTTGGATTAATGATCATTCAATTCAAACACCACACGATTAATTCTAGAATGGCCCAGCAATCATTCTGTTGCTGAGGATATGTCAAGCATCTCCATTTAGGGTACTTGGTTTCTTTTCCAGGCTTAAAATACCTTGCCAAAAGAAACCAGTTTCTGTCTGAAAACTTACAGGCATATTATTGCCATTCTCTGTTTTAAAAGTAATTTTTGTTACTTTTTTTTCAGTTTGAGGCAGAGAAAAAACAGTCATTGGAATAACTACCTCACAGGGCAATTTGGGCATACTAAATTTGTACACCTATTGAAAGTATAAGTGCCTTTCTGTGAGAAAACAGGAGTGAATGGGTTGCAAAGAAGAGGGTTCTTTACCCCTGCAGACCACAATAACCCATGTGGATGAACCCAAGCCATTAGATATCTTGTATGACTCGGAAAGCAACAAATCTTGAAGACAGCCCTCACTCCTGCAATAAACTGAATACAGCACGGCCTTTGTGTTTGTGTAAAGTTAATGGGGTTGAATGCAAGTTGCAAAGCTTGTTTAATGCAGGAGGAGTGTGCGATTCTAAGGAACAGGCTGGTAAAATGCCTGCAGAGGGCCCATGCTGAAGCTCCCCTGACGTGCCTATGGGTTAGGAGATGGATGACTTCTACCTCTCACCCACAGAATTTTCTTCACTAAGACCAATTACTTGGGCTGCGCACTGGGTGGGACAGACGTACAGGAATATCAATTACTGTCTCACCAAAGCCAATAAATTTTTGAAGGCTGACAAGGTCTGTCTTTACCTATCCTCTTGTTCCCTTTTTTGCAGTGAAGGGTTTTACAACAGAATACAAATTCACACATTGGAAGTCTCTGGTTTTTTGTCTGGAATAATACAATATATTGAGAGGAGTCTATTTTAACATCACTGTAATATTTCCATGTCAGATCATCCACTGATATAAAATGGTGTAACTGCACTGAGTGGATGGAGCCACATTCATTTATCATTTGAAGTTGGCCCTAGTAAGAATGGTTATTGCTTGACTGCAGTAACATTAATCCATGTTTGCTCTAGAAAAGGAGATTTATGAAATTCTTAACAAGTTTAAATCCTATTTTAATATCAAAGTACTGCTAAACCTATGGAAATTAACCGAAAATTTTCTCATCAAACAGTACCAAGAAAGCCCTTACTGAAAATAGTAGTGTGATGTGCCTTGTGTTTCCAAGGGCCACCCGGACTATTTTCTAGTCATAGTAAGGAAATTGCTAAAACTCATTTGACACTTTGAAAAACTTCTTTACTCTGAGGGTGACAGAGCACTGGAACAGGCTGCCCAGGGAGGTTGTGGAGTCTCCTTCTCTGGAGCTATTCAAAGCCCGCCTGGATGAAGTCCTGTGTAACATGCTCTAGGTGGCCCTGCTTTAGCAGGG
>BOSO01006214.1:0-43620 GCA_018403395.1 Gorsachius goisagi
GGGTGATGTTAAACCAGACTTCAAGCCAAGGGAAGAGTCCCTGGCATTACAGAGCTTAGCCAGTCCCCTCCCTGGGACGGCACGAGTACGCTGTGCCGCTGCCCAGCACCGTTTCATTTATCCGCTCCTTCCACCCAGAGCGGTGCAGGGTGGGGGTGAGGGTAACTGTTGTGCAGGCGGAGGTGTCCCTGCCGAGGCTCTCCCTAAAACCCCCCCCAAAGCATGGGCAGTGGGAGAGAGGAGCAGCTCAGACCCCCCTGAGAAGCCACACGAGCCACGCTGGGCAGCCTGGTGGAGGCATGGGGCAGCAGAGGCACTGCACCCCACAGGGCAAAGGCCCCCAGCCCCGGGGCGCCCCCGGGGCCGCACTGCCGCCCCTCCCTGCCTGCTTCCTCCCAGGCTGCCCGGCACGGCACCCCGGGGAGCAGAGGGGCGCAGGGCTGCTCACGGGCTCGCATCTCTTGCAGGTGCCGGGGGCAGCACCGACAGCGACTACGGCGGAGGTGGGTACCGGGGGCCAGCAGTGGGGTAGCGGGATGGGATGGGATGGGATGGGATGGGATGGGGTGGGATGGGGTGGGATGGGTGGTGCGTGTGCCCCCGCCGCACAGCGCCCCGCTCTCTCTGTGCCCCACAGACAGAGTGGCAGAGACGGGGACAATTGCCGGCATCGCCAGTGCCCTGGCCATGGCGCTCATCGGGGCTGTCTCCAGCTACATCTCCTACCAGCAGAAGAAGTTCTGCTTCAGCATCCAGCGTAAGTCCCCCACAACCACCTCCGGGGCGCAGAGCAAGCACCCCCTCTTTGCTCCCTGAGCCCTGCTGCCCTTTTCCAGCCTGGAGACAGGAGGGGGTGTGGGGCATCCAGTGACCCTGAGCTGGCAGAGCAGAGCCCTTGCCTACCCCCAGCCCCAACCACGGGTTATCGAGCCCCCCCCACCCCGTCAGGCACTGCACAGGCAGGAACCCCCCAGCAATGACAGCCCTGGGACCCACCACCGTCCTGGAGGATGCCCACAGCCCCTCGCATGCACCCGCTGACAGTCGCAGCCAAAGACAAAAACACAGACACCAAACAGGGTAAATATGGAAAAAAACCCACCACACCCCAAAACAAACCAAAAATCCCCCAAAATCTTAGCAAGAGGTAAGAACTCACCAGGCAGCAGCGAGGGAAGCACAGCAAGCACCTGCAGCCACGGCCGTGGGGCCACCAGCAGCCACAGCCATGGGTGATACAGACACCCCCCCAAGGTGGGCAGCAATCACTGCAATGAAGTGCACATTAAGCAGCAAAGTTTCCTATTCCCAGAAAGTGCCTTTTGCACGAGCTGCCCCACAAAGTTGCTCGGTGCAGGAGGTGTCCCTGCAGCCTTGCCCCACGGCACCGCCGTGGCCATGGTGGGCTCCCGTGGCCGGTTACGGGGCGGCTGCAAACAGCTGGAAAAAGCTCTTTTTAAATTAATCAAATGAAATCTCCTGTGAGTCTCCTTTGCTCTGGGGGAAGGGTGTTTGGGGTTGGAAATTTCTGCTGGAATCGTGCTATTTTCCCAGTTGTGCCTGAAACAAACAGGAACATTTTGGTAAATTAGATCAGCGGGAAAAGTCAAATGAATGTGATGGAATGAAACACCCTTGTATATTCCCCCCACTTAAATGATATTTTGGCAAGAATAAATAATTAAAAAAAAAAGAGTAAAGGCTTTGATGAGGGGGAAGCTGAGAGACACAAAGCCCCAGAAAGGCGGCAGGAAATTAAAGTTAATTATAAAGGAGGATTAATTTAAGCCATCAGACATGGCATGCTGGGCTAATGTCAGGCCTTAGATGCATTGCAATGCATGACAGAAATCTAAGAGCCGTCAGCCACTGCAAAAGTGGCTTTTTATTGAAAAACATAAATTGCATTTGGTGTTATCCCTGCAAAACACATGCCTGGGGGGAGGCAGCGGTGGTGTGTAATGACCACTTGCTTGAAGCACGGAGGAGCAGGCTCGGCTTTCTGCCTTGCCCAGCCGTCCTTCTGCGGCGGTGAGGCTGCTGCTCCATTTCTCAGTTTTGAGCCTCTTCTGACAAGCATTTGCTGATTCCTCTAAAGGACGCGTACAACGCCGCCCAGTATCCTTTATCCCACCCTGTTTTCTCACACTGCAGCTCCCGCTCGCTGGCCGTGCCCTGGGCTGTGCCCAGTATCCCCCTGCCCTGCGCCCGGGCAGGACGGGGGCCATCAGTGCTGTCCAGCAGCTCCTCTCCTGCCTCCACAGCTTGGCCAGCTACAGTGGCTCTGCTGGCACGGATGGGGCTTTTTGGGACTTTTGTAGCCAGTCCCAGAAACTTCTCTTCTCCCACATACCGTGGAGGCGGCGGCTGCCCCGTGGCTGCATGAGGGCTCCCATCGCGCTGCCCTGCCTCGGCCCCGGGGCTGTTCCCTGCCTCCCTCCTTCCCCGGGAGCGAGGGATGAGCCCCATCAAAACCTGGGGGCGAGGCACAGCGGCTCCCCGCCACACTTCGCCCTGCACTTAGACGCACATAACATTTAGATGCCTAAAATTCGCGTGTTGCATGGCCGCAGCGCGGGTCGCCTCAGCAAACCAGCACGGCCCCCTCCCCGTCCCGGGTCCTCCCCTAACGGGACGTGGCGGTTCGCACGGCACTCCTGGCTCTGCCTCTCCCCAAAGCGGTCCTTCAGAGGAGCTGCAGAGGATGCCTGAGGTCCCTGGCGCACCCCAGACAGTTGTAGCTCAATTTTCTGTGGCTCCGAGCTGGACCGGGGGAGCGGTGCCACCCCCTTCCCCCAGCGCCCCCTCTCGCTGCCCCTTGCAGTCCCCACCTGTCCCACAGCACCCACCTTGCCCCGTGGCCTGGGCCGCACTTGCTGCAAACACTGGAAACTTCTTTGCAATTAAGTAAGGGACTTGCACTGGGGATTTGACACCCCACTGGGATCCTGCCTCCTCACCACAGCCCTGCCCTGGGCTGCTTGCAGCTCTGCCTAACTTGGCCTGTAATGACGCTCCCCATGGCACAGCATTCCCATCCGGAAGAGGCACCCGCTCCGTGCGCTTCTCCTGGCCTCAGCACAGCAACCGGCCCTGCCGCCGCATGTGATGGAGGCGCAGCAACAGACTTGGGGGGGGGGGGGGAAAGGGGCCGCTGCTGGAAGCGCTGCCGTGGAAGCAAGCCTCTGTGGTCACTTTAAAAGCCGGCGACGCTGTTTATGGCTTACTGGTGTTTCCATACTGCTGTTAGTGCAGAGGAGGTTGCAAAAAGGCATCATGGCTTTTACAGCAGATAGGCCCATTACCCGAGTTTCTGAGGCATCAAAGCAAATCATTTTTACTTTCCACCCTCCCATCTCACTGTCTTTATTGTTACTTCTCAGAGGGACTTAACGCGGAATACGTGAAAGGCGAGAACATGGAAGCTGTCGTGAGCGAGGAGCCCCAAGGTGAGACCCTTGTGTTCCTTACCCTGCCCACATCTGACCACAAAAGCAGCTTTGCTGAGCGAAGTTCTTCAAATCCCTCGTGTCCCAGCGGGCTGCCGTGCCTCTCTGATGAAGGCACCACTTCAGTGATGCTGCCGCTTTCTGGGAAGCACCCACCGCAGTGCTTTTCCCCCTTTATTGCACACAATGGAAAGCCGTGGTGAGAGACCGAGGAGCTCATGCTGCAAGCAGTGGCAATTAATATTTAGCATTCACATTTTCAGCTCTCGAGTGTTTTCTACAAGAAAAGCTCAATCCTTCTTTTGGTGATGGATAATGAAGGCTGCTGCAGAGGCTTTCCCAACGTCACGTACAACCAGCCAGTGCTGGGCACCCATCGCTTGCGCCCTGCTTCCATCACGTGCTATTGTACTCATGGGTTGTTTTTTTTTTCTTTCTCCCTAGTTAAATATTCAGTACTGGAAACACAGTCAGCAGAACCACCAAAACAAGACAGCGCGAAGATGTAAAGCATGACCCGGGGCTAGAAAAGAATCGGCAGCAAACGGAGATCTTAAATGCTTGTAATTTAGCTTTTTATTTAATTTGAGTCCAAAGCTATTTAATGTGTACTTTGGCTTTGTATTGCTCTAGGCTTTAGGGTTAGAGTGGTAGTAGGTGTTTATTTTTTTGTAAAGAGTTATATGTTTACATCCGGGTAATATTGTAGGTTTGATGTCCAGTTGTATGCAAACCAACAGGCGGTGCTTCAGTAGTGGTCAGTTCTCAGTTAAGGGACAAGGTCTTTCTCAAGGAGCAGAAGAGGAGCGAAGTGCCTGTAAATAGCAACCCAAAGCAAACCATTCAAAGCCCTTCGTTCAAGCACCTCCAGCCAACCTCTGCCATCCGCTATGGGCACGTTGCTTCCAAATGCGGTGATGGAAACCGCACATTTCCTGAGGGTAGATGGTGGGGTTTAATGTAGCTACGCCTAAAAATAAAGTGCCTATGGGGAGGGCCTCAGGTGGGGCCTCGGGCTGGGGCAGGTGACTCCCTGCTCCAAAGCCAGGAGCTGAGGAGGCTTCACCACCATGCAGCACTGGGCTTCTGGCCACATAGAGGGACCTGATTTTCCTGGCAAGTCTTAAATACAGGTACTAGCAGCGTGTGCAGTGTTCACGTGTAGCAAACACCGTCTGAATGCTTGGCTATGCTGGAGAGCAGAATGGAGCTGAAGCTGCCAAGCCATGCAGTTTGTGTGACAGGAGATACCCACTTTGTCGCCAAAATGAAAACTGTGTTTGGATGCTTCCAGGGACAGGTTCCGATCTCAATCACACTAGAACAAATTACAGATTTAGCCCAAAAGAAAATAAACAAGGGAGGCATCTGTTAAGACCTGCAACACTCACTGCCACGAGAGAATTCGGGCTTAGCACGACGCGGTCCCCCCCCTTCTCCTCCAGCCATTAACGCAACTCTTGAGAGCGCCCCTGGCACCCCGGGCAGAAAGCTTTGTCCTTCGCGTCCCCCACTAACCTTTAAAAAAGGCAGAATCTCCTGAGAGGACGGGTCCTCCACCACCAGCCTGCATGGGGTTCCTGCAGCTTTCTGGGAGGCGGGTAGTGCCCTCTGCGGTACTACTGGTGTTGAGCCCCGACCTTCACTGGGTTGCAAGAATTTGTGTTTCTATTTCTAATCCCTCCCCAGCCTTTTTTTGATTGCTGCTATAACCGGGGGTACTCCCACTTTCTGAGACATTTACCCAAATCACTGGCTGCTTTAGAAAGCGTGCTCTCAAGTGAAGGAAAATTCACTTTATGTGGTGTAAGAGGCACTCACTATTTATATATAAACCTGAAATGTGTGCATTTTGTACCGTTTTCCCAATCCCATATTTTGTGAATGTGTATTCTAAAAAAAAAAAAAAATAAAACCAAAACTTTTTGGCTTGATGTACAAATTCACAGCTTTCAGGTAAACAGAACTTAGAGACGGCCTTGCCAGGAGGTGAATCAGCCTCGGAGCATTGCTGCCTAATAGCTCCATTTGAAAGGAAATTGCCTAGTAACATGGTTAAGTATTTTGCAATAGCTGCACAATTCTTTATGCTCTTTTTAACACTTGCATTTTTAAAGCCTTACACTCGCTCTAGCGGCTGCAGCGTTTCACGGGGGGGGCGAGTTCCAGGGCTGTACAGTGCCTCATGTGTACACTTGGGCTACAGGGCTGCTACCAACTGCTGCTGCTCAGGTTCACGAAGGCGTTTGGATTATAAACCAGAAATATTTAATTATTGGCTGCCCAGCGAGCGGGAGCAGAGGAGAGGGCAGTGGGGTGCACCCTGCGTCGGCTCACTCCCAGGATGGCTTTTCATGTCGGGGGGAGCGTGTTCTGGAGGGTTCGGGTCGAGCGTGCTCTGTGGGGTTTGGGTCGAGCGTGCTCTGCGGGGTTCGGGTCGAGCGTGCTCTGGAGGGTTCGGGTCGAGCGTGCTCTGCGGGGTTTGGGTCGAGCGTGCTCTGCGGGGTTCGGGTCGCCGCGTGCCGCAGCTCAGATGCCGACGAAGCCACGCAGCTGAGTTTCTGTATCTCCGTTCCCAAACGCTGTCGCCTGTTTTTCTTTCTTAGCCAAACATGTACGAAAGCTGTAGCGTGAAAAATGTGCTTAGCAAGTTACTGTAGGTGCAGATCATCGGGGTTATTGCATTTCTGCTACCGTGCCCTCCCGGTTTGCCTAGTGGGCGGTGCAATGGAGTGTCCAGCATTGCTTGAAGAATAGAGCATCTACCCCTCCTTGGGAAACTCGTATGGTAGAAGGTATGAGCAACATGTGTCTAATTCACAAATACTGCAGCTTAAAGAAAAAAAAAGAAAAGAAAAAAAAGCCACTTCACTGAAAAACCCACCCAGTTTTGAGAACTCAGAAGTTGCTCCTTTCCCCAAGGCCTTTTCTGTGACTTTGGCGAATACTTCTGCCTTAGTGTAATGTCTAGGTATGTGGAAAACCATAAAAGCAGTGAAAGGGAGCACTTCTTAAAAAATTTACAGTAACAGAATTCAAGATCTCTTTCTCTAGGCTTTCAAATAGGAAAATATTGACAAATACTGCAGTAAAGAAATTAAGCCTGGTCTTTAAAACTGGTCTCAATGTGGTGAATGTCAGCAGAGGCTCAAATTGCTTTTTATTGCGGCCTGTCTCCCCTCTCCACCTGAACCGTCAGACCAGCCTCTGAGAAACAGGGCCTTATACATCATCTGTATTTTAGGCACTACAGCAATGGCGAGGATTCCTGTGTTCTTTTCTTAGCAGGTATCCAAGTTCTGAAACAACTGACCCACCACTGACCTCCCTAACTACTGGCATTTCATTCTTATCTATTCCCTTTAAATCCGGATATGGGATTTTTAAGAATCCTGCACTTTAGGTTCTGTATACATGGTATGAACTTTCTTATCCTTTATAAAAAAAGGCCATAAAACACTGGAAAACTGGGATATTTTTTTTTTGTGAGTCCAAAAAGTGTAGCTACAGCTGCGCTGAGAGCTGATGTACTACCTGTGCTGTGGGCCCTTGCCACGCCTCACTTCTTCGGCTTAACTAAAGCTATTTTTAATAAAATTACTCAGAAAAGGTTTCTCAATTAGAGAGAAAACAGAGAATTGAAAGCATTTAACTCGTTCTTATCCTGTTGTTTATTCTATTAATTACTTGCATTTTCCTTTGGCGCTACTGGACTGATTTCTTCATTTGAGACTTGGCAATACCGTAGCAGTTTCTTTGTTTTAGATTCTTCAGCTGAGAATACTTTAACATGAATTTCAGATATTCTGGCACTAAACTCAGTCATTTTCATGCAACCCCACTAATGAACCCTTACAATTGCTGGATTGTCATTCCTAACTACTCATTTGTTGTGCTACAAGTGGAATTAGTCCATAATACCATTTCGAATTCTGAAAAAAGTAAGATGAGTCGGCAGGCTGAGGCTTTAAAACTCCGCTTCTGCCACAGAGGAGGTTGGGGAACAAACGAAGTTCAGAGGCACTGGTACTGCAAAATCAGAGTGAAATCCTTGCTCAGAAGCAAGGCGTACTGGGCTGACGCAGAAGCGATCTACACCAAATGAAGGCTGAATGTTGCACTGTGAGAAAACAAGATCCATTTTGCTAATGTGCATGTAAGGATCATGGGGGTAAAAATCAGAATTTGACTGCCATTGGAAAACACCAAATAAAAACCCTAGACTATTTGAGACTTGATTTTTTGTGGTTTTTTTCCATGCTGGAAGTAAATGGAAGATGGTGGGCTGTATCCTTATTGTGCATCACCACTTCTGTAACTACACTAAGGACTATTTAAAACAAACCAAATCCAACTGGACTTTGTGAGAAAACAAGTACCATTATGAAAACTTTAATGGTAAAAATGAAGTATTTGCACACACACACGCTCTCCTCAGGTCACCTAGCAGCTGAACTCCAGGTAGTGCCCGCTGTCCCTGCCTGCACTCGGCATGGCTGGTTTTTGGTCCTTTCCGCTGCCCTAGGTTACCTGCAGTTTTCTTTGGAATTTCAGATCCAGTAGATGAGGGTAGGAAGGCTCCACAGAGGGATCTGGACAGTCTGGATTGATGGGCTCAGCCCAACTGTATGAGGTTCAACAAGGCCAAGTGCCAGGTCCTGCACTTGGGTCACGTCAACCCCATGCAGCGCTACAGGCTTGGGGACGAGTGGCTGGAAAGCTGCCTGGCAGAGAGAGATCTGGGGGTACTGGTTGACAGCCGGCTGAATATGAGCCAGCAGTGTGCCCAGGTGGCCAGGAGGGCCAATGGCATCCTGGCTTGTATCAGGAACAGTGTGGCCAGCAGGAGCAGGGAAGGGATCGTGCCCCTGTACTGGGCACTGGTGAGGCCGCCCCTTGAATGCTGGGTTCAGTTTTGGGCCCCTCACTCCAAGAAGGACATGGAGGGGCTGGAGCGTGTCCAGAGAAGGGCAACAAAGCTGGTGAGGAGCCCAAGGCTGATGGGGAGCAGCGGAGGGACCTGGGAGTGTTCAGCCTGGAGAAGAGGAGGCTGAGGGGAGCCCGTATCGCTCCCTACAACTGCCTGACAGGAGGGGGGAGCCGGGTGTGTGTGTGTCAGTCTCTTCTCCCAAGTAACAAGCGATAGGATTAGGGAAAATGGCCTCAAGTTGTGCCAGGGCAGGTTTAGGTTGGACATTGGGAACAACTTCTTCCCCGAAAGGGCTGTCAAGCACTGGAATGGGCTGCCCAGGGAAGTGGTTGAGTCCCTGGGCAGACGAGGTGCTTAGGGACTTGGTTTAGTAGTGGGCAAGTACGGTTGGACTTGATGATCTTAAAGGTCTTTTCCAACCAAATGATTCTGTGATTCTCATCTCCCATGTAGTGCAAGCTGAGCTTTCGACCTTTGTGTAACGATGCAGTGCTTAGTCTCACAGTCAAAAAAAGGTGGCTTCTATTCCAAACTAGCTAACTCTGACTCATACTTCTTGTAGAAACAAAATTTTTTCTCCCCAACTGCACAAGATCTAGCAGTAGAAAGATCTCTAATACGACACCCACGTAGTTCAGCAGATGTGATCTCTCAGCAAAAGGACATTCCTTTTTGCTTTTTATCGTAAATGCTTTGTGTGGGGAATACTCTTAAACTGCCCATTTTACTTTGTCCTCTGCTGCGGGGCTCACCAAATGGGAGCTGCTGATCCCTTATTTCCAGCATTTAGAGAACCAGCTACAGACAGCATACGAATTAGTACAGCTTTTCTCGGAAAATAAGGGAAAAATCAAACACTTCTTGTTTAAAGCTTTAACCCCTTGAGAGGAAGGCTGCCTATGCAGGGAACAAAAGCAGGCAGATAGGAATGTTTACCAGCTTTAAAAGCCGCCTTCCATTTTAATGAAACAACAAAAAAATTACTTTTATCTACAAAGGAGGAAGAAGTGTAATTCAGCTCTGAAACAGGACTAAAACGTCTGATGCTGATGATTCATGTAACTGACTTAGACGGAGAAATGTTTCAGTTGTTTAGCAAGGCTGGGACAACAGGACAACAGGAAAGTCCTACAGGTCAAATTTAACTGCTTGCTGTCTTTGCACATTCTGTTTATACTCAGAGTCAAAACCAAAAACCAAAGCAAAAGAAGATCCAGTTTTTTAATCAGAATTTAATCCTTCTGTCCCAGGTGCATCAGACAGGGAACAGCGTTCTGCTCTTTCCTCAACCAATTCAATACTTCCTTATTAAAAAATTTTAAAAAATGACAGAATTAGTTGTTAAACCAATAGGAAAAAATCTGATTATCAGGAATCAGACTGAGTACAAAGACAGTCACCTCTTCAGTATAAAACTATACTTGAACTAGCATACAGGAGTGATATAAGACCTTTGAAAATCTCCATGCCAAGTATATACAAAAAAATCCATTGCACTTACACATATTAGAGCAGGACCCGTCCCCCAGTGCTCTCCCTTGAGATCGGAGAAGACCGAGCTATGTTGTAACTTGTGGATAAGCAGCCAGTCAGCTGAAATAACTGGTATTCCTCTATGCAAAACTGAATTCTCAGGTTTTAGCTCTAGGAGTCTAAGCTTTAAAAATCTCAGAATGCCCAAGCTAATCCAGTCATCACTTTTACAATAATTACAGAGAAAATGTTGTGATTAGCAGCAGCAATAAAGAGGAAAACTTCAAAAGATTTTCTTTAGCACTGCATTTTAGAGATAATGTGCTTTACTTTAATATACAGTTAAAATGTCAAGGAAATCCGAAGTATGGAAGAGTTTAATTCAATACCAGCTCAACATATTTTGGCAATGTAAAATTCACTGCTGGGGTAACTGTTCAGCAGAACCATTTTTACAGGAAAACATCTTTCATCTACTTATAAAAAGCCTGAGGTTGATGCAACATTGCAAACCTTCTTAAACTTCGTTCTTGTAGGTGAGTACCCATTATAAAAAGCATTCACTGTAATAAAAAGGAGATGTTGAAATACCCTGCACTGCACAGCGAGCTTTGTAGGACTGGATAGAGCACATCAGCCTCCCCAGTTGAAAGCTGCAGAAGCATTCAGCGGCTCAGCTCGCTCCTTAACGATGTGCTACATACACGACTGCCGGGAAACGGGAAAGCGCCATCGCATATTAAGAACAAATGCGCGGTACTAAACGAATACTCAGAGACAGTAAAAACCAGAATCAGCATATAGAATCAATGGGCTCTTAAGCACGGGGCTTAATTCCCACCAGCAGAACTTGGAGCAATACAAGCACAAGTCAAAAAGCAGAGCTGCAGTATTTAAGTGGCCTAAGGAGAAGAATTGGATTCTCATGGAACACAGCAAGGGGAACAATCCAGGGAAAATGGTCAGCATGCACCATTTCTGGGCCTCCCAAGAAGGCTGCTGAATAATTTTTTGAAAGGTTGGATGTTACAGTAATCAAATCTCCCCAATATGAATATTTGGCGGGGGGGGGGGGGAGGGGGAAAGAGATGAAAGTTGAGAATGTGTATTTTATATGAAAACACCATTATTTAATTCACTTTACAGGAAAAAAGGCTAGGAGCAATTTAAAAAACCAAAAAGCCAAGAGGCTTTATTTCAAGAAAACCAATTAAGATCATATTATTTAAAAACTTTGTCAAACAAAGTCATTACACGTTAAGGTCTTCAAAAGAGTTTGGACAGGCAGGATCCATTTTCTGAACTTCCAGCTTAAAACCACGGGAGTATGCATATGTTTAACATCACATACACATGTGCATAAATGGACACAGCTTTGCATTTTGTGTGTACACTTTAAAGCAAAACACACTTGACAAAATGTGGAGCTATACAGACTATACAATTTACACAGCTGGGTGTCATTCCAACCCCAAATATTACCATTTGCTAGAAAACAAACTTTTACTTTGTACAAGACTTTGACATGAGTAAGTTTACCCCTCGCTCAGGAGGCTGAAACCGAACAATAAGCTAAACAGTCCAAAGACTATTTCAACTTGTACAAAAGGCATTAAAAAACCTAAAATACGTGCTTTACCAAATATATTACATCATACAGGTCAGTGTGGTATACTTGATAAATCCAGCTTAACTTCACCCACTTTTAATGGCATATTTAGTCAAAGTGTAAAACTGACTACACTGGAAAACACTTATCTTAAAATAAATTTCCAAGTGCATTAATTACCTAAAAAATATAAATCGCTCTAGCCAAAAAAAAAATATATATATATATATATAACCAAGTGAAATAAGGAGCTCCCATTCAGAAAAACATTCTGTGTTCTCTGTAAGCATCATGTGGCATTTAATCTGATTCTCTCAACCAGGCATGGTACCCCAGGCAGCGTGAGGCATTTTTCTGTCTGCTTGGCAGATGGATTCCTTTTTAGGATGGCTAAATTGTTAGTTGCTCAAAACAAAGTTTAATTTCACAATTGGTGATTTAGCTAGAGATGTCAAAACACATGTGGGAACTGCCAACAAGGAAATACACCCCATCTACTAAAGCTCTTTTTGGCCTCATCATGGTAATATCAGACACAGAGTAAGGCATGTAGATCATAGCAATTACAAGTCACTCACAATCCTTTTGTGATGGGAAAAGCATTTCACCCTCCTCTCTGTGTTACCTGCCACAATTTCTTTTCACATGGCTTTTGTTAGACATCACACGGAGGTGTGCACCGGTGTGGCTGAATGGGAAGGAGATGAACCTCGATCAGAGGAGGAAGAAATGGATCGCGTAGCAGCTTCCCGTTGCAAATCTTCAACCTTCTTCTGAAGCTCCGTCCGGATGGCGAGGAGCTCTCTCAGGTTTTGATGGATTGGAACCTGTCGGGTGAAGAAAGAAAAGGCTTACTTCGACTCGCACAGCGAGTTACCTTCCCAGGCAACGCTTCCACTGTTCCCTTCAGCCACACGATGAATCCAACACCTATGAATTTCAGTATATCAATATTTAGGGAAAGTGTTTCTTTAGTCACTTGAATGAAACATTTCAGCAAACTGTCCCTTTCTAACACCACGGCTGGCAAGAAACCTACTCAAAAGTCTGTTTGTAAATGGTCTTGATGGGATAGCAAGCATATTCCAATAAATGTGTCCCTATCCCTTATCAATACCCCTTTCAGTTAAACATAAAATGCCTTTTTCCCAGGAACTATTTCCCCGGCCTGTTGGGACAGAACTTATTTTGTAAAGAGAGTAGAGTTCACAAAGCTGGCTCCATATGGAGCATCTTGTTACTCTTCTAACCAGGCATCTTTCCAAGAGTCTGACCCCTTCCAGCTTGTCAGTGAGAAAAGTGCAGCAGCCAAGTGAGTTGTGCTTGTGGAGGACCCCCCGGAGCCACACTCGGATAAACCTTTCCTGGAAGTGGATCGGGTTTCTGCCTCTACTTCTGACAGTGCCCGAAAAACACCAGAGATGCACCACTCTGCATCAGACTTCTAGGCATTTTTCATGCTTATCTGGAATATTCAACTGTATCATGGCCAAAGGGAGATGCAAGCCACTCTAGTTTTTTGCAGCTGGATCTGTCACCTCAGACAAGCACAGAGACCTCCCCTTCTTTCAAATGCCACAGAAAGGCCAAAAAAGTTTGACTGTAAATTGCTTTTAATTTATTTTATCCTATATAAACTCTTAATTGTTTACAGCTTTTGGAAAGAGCAAGATGGGAAAATAATTTAATTGGGCTGGTGAGACAATCGGGGAAACGCAGCAATGGGAAACCTATGGATTGCTAGAGGCTGGAAGTAATTTATACCCTGGGATTCTGGAATGCCAGGCTCCAGGGAACTGCGTTCGTCCACGATCGCTTACTACTGCTTAGAAGTGCTTACAGGGCTGGGATGCACACCTGAGCATGATTCTCACACGGTGCTATGTGAAGAAGATACTGAAAACCAGAAAGGGTTTCTCTTCTTGTCATCGATGCACAACTCAGTCACAACTTATGTTTTTGTGAATTCAGGCTTTTTTAAAGAAAGTTCATAAAAAATCCATGCATTTGATGTTGGCATTTTCAAAATCTAACACTCGTGTTTCTGAAACAGGAAAATACTGTTTCATTTCTACCTTACAAGAATAAAATCGCATCAAACAGTCTGGTTTAGGTCAACATCTTTTTGGCCATGTTTTTTCTTGTTTGTGGCTTAGCCCATGAACAGAAAATTCAGTGTATCCACAAAGTGCTGCTCCCAGTACCCTGGGCATCATCAACTCATCCAGCGTGCCACCTACAGCCATTTTAAAAGCGTAACTTTTTGAGTCTTCAGCAGAAGAATCACTTCACACCACCAAGCTGACCCCAGGGTCCTCCTTTGCTATGCAATGAATTCTCTTTCTTGCAATCTTCTCCTGCATCCACCATAGAAACTCTTCAGCCAGCGAGGCCACAAGTCTACAGCCAGCAGCCTCCTTCACTAATCAGACACAAAGCACACGCTCTGGAAAGCCAATCTCATCTTTCTGAGGTGGGCTACATAAAGCGTATACACCTAAAACCATGGCAAAACTGAGTCTGGGGATGAAGTTTGTCCAAGATGCTGTAATACACAGTATGGAAAATTCAAATTTCACTGACGACCAAGAGTTTCTGGAATTAGCATTCCCTTTCTATTTTTTTTTTCTTTCCCCAAGTAAAAGGTCCCTTCCTCATACACTCCCGCTTCAGATTTCTTCTATGAAGACATTTTCCTGAAACACTTAGGTCTGTAACGGAGTGATTTACCATTGGTATCATTAGTCACGCAAGCCCTGGGTCACAGGAGATTTGTACACCTGATTTCTGCACAGCTTAATCATGATTCAGCATAACAGGCCAATTTCCCTCAGGCGCCTTCACATGGGCATTATTAGCTGGTGTGTTCCACCGCTCGGTGCTCACTCATAAAAAGCAGTTCCATACAACTGGCTTTTGGGGAACCCGCTACAAATCCTTTCAGGATACACTACAAAAAAGTCGCTGCAGAACTTGGCACGCTGTGTAAAGTGCTTCAAGGAGGAAAAGCGTGGCTGCATGTCTCAATCCTGCTTCTGCATTCCCCCAGAGCCTAATTCAACAAGACACATGCTCAGACTTGGACACAAGTGCTGTTCTCTTCAGGCTTCCATCTCAAAGAACAGGGCCATCTTTAAATAAATTAACTAAATAACAATAATGACATTTTAAAAGTCTGTGTATATTCAAGTCACACAAAAAGCTCTACAGCATTAAGGTTGCAAGACTATGCTCTCAAAAAATTAGGAGGTGTCCGAATGAAGATTATTTTTCCAAACTCAATTCAGACTTCCTGTACATCTGTATAAAATCCTTGGTTAAATAAACGTAAAAATACTAGTTTCCCCCTTGTATTCCTCATTTATTCAGTGCACAGTTTGATGCTTCTCAATTAGTGAGCAGCTATTCAATATTTATTTTTCTTTGCAGTGTCTCACCCCATCCTTTATTTATTCTTCTGAACTTAAAATGCTTAGGTTTCCTTTTTTGTACTTTCATCTCATGTCAAGAAACAAATTTATTTCTGCAGCACCCTAATGAGGCATGGGAGTACTAACACGCTGCTTTTACAGACAAGGATCTGAAGCAAGCACCTCCTAATTTTGGATAGCTTGATCTCAAATTGGTTTAACAGAGAACTTAGGAATTCTGCAGTTCGGCCTCATGGGTATCAAGCAGGACACCCAGTAAATAGGGAGCGCACACATGGTGCCCACTCTGCTCCAGGAGATCTCCCTTACAACAGAGGGATCCTATGGCAAAGGCAGGGAGAAGCTTCATTTCTCCAGAGCAGCATCCTGCTCCCTCGCCCATGCGACAATTTTTCCTTTGTCTGCATGGGCACCCCCTCCAGCCTGCTCCCCCAGACTGTGCTCCACGGGTTGAATAGAAAGCAAAGACCTCCAACACTTGGAGCATTATTCACTCCTCATTCCTATTCCCAGTTCGTCACAACTCTCTCATAGACACGGTATCAAATCCATCTCTCAGTCCTTCTACTCTCATTTATTCTCAGTCCTTGAGAATTCACTGAGATTGTTCCAGCCTCAGACCTCCAAACGGGATGAGTTTCTTCCAGGATATGAGCAGACACATGTCTGAAACATAATCTCTCTTACTAAAATATCAAGTTTGCCCTAGAGATGGAATATTTAGAGAAAAACAGCCCCTCGCCCCAACAAAAGAAGTCTACAATATCAACATTTTCATATGGGAAAACATTTTTCTTAGTCACATTCTCATAAGCAACTGAGCCTTCTTGGATGAAATTTTACAAAACAGTTCAGTCAGACACACATACGTGGTGACTCAATACAAATCATTAGAGTCCAGCAAAGCTGTGAGCAAGACAAAGTAGGGTCTTATAATGGGGAAAGAAAAAGGTCACCTTTAACATGTTGGCCATCTTTTAATAAGTGCACGTTAGACGTAAACACTGCAAGACAGTTCTACATAAATATCATCATGCTGTTTCATATAGTGGTGTAAACACAAATGGTTTTCTGATGTCAAGTCCCAGGAAAAGATTCTTACTGTTTGCCACTTAACACAGCATCATGTACATTGATATAAAACAATAAAATTCTAAAAATAGATTTCACCCACTAAACTTCTGATACATATTTACACGTCAAATTCAGTCTAGAGACATCTTTAGCACTTTCAGAGTATTTCCAAGCCGCTGACAATAACCGATTTATTAATGATAAAGGCGCATGTTAGAATCACATACTCACGGGTTAAGAAAAAGGTGGTGTAGGCAGCTGAAAGATACAAAAAATATTATAGAAGTTCTTATACAAAGACCTGAAAAGCAGCAAGGTGTGAGGAGCTGCATTTTCCCCGATGTCTTAAATTTTTCTACTGTAACTTCCCTTTTTTGAGAAAAGCAGCAGATTTAAATGTGAGAAAGTGAAAAGATAGACAATAGTGCTAGAGGGAAAAAGGGGGAAAATGCCCAAAACAACGCCTCAATCTCAAGTCACATGTATTTTTTTTAATGAAACCATTAAGAGAACCAAATAGAACTGGAATTATGCAGCTTCCTACTACCTTGGAAGGAGGAGAAAGAGTAAGAGGATGAAGCATCTTCAAATGAATTCTGTCACAAACCCCATGAAAATAATGAAAGGAAGTTTATTGCTTTTCCACATGTCCTAGAGACCCGTTGCTGCCAGTGTTTCCTCATACCATCCCGTGCAAATTCTTAGAGATGACTACCTCCATTTCTGTCACTTCACACCATTATATCTCAGCATGCAATTCCTCTTTCAAACAAAGCCTTCCTCCTACAGGAATGGGTCCAACAACCTTCACAATATCACCTGTAATGCTTTGCTGTGAATGAGGTTCTCCTTTACTTTGCCACTGTTTAGAATAAAAGGAAGTGGAAGAGTGACAGATTCTGTAAGGAACAAGAAGTTTGGAGAAGATCGTTTGTTAAAAGATCTTGTTACCACCTTCACCCTAGAAGTGTACACTTGCACAGCACAAGTAGTGTCTCCATGGCAAGCTTTTATTACAGTCTTGCTAAGAAATCGTGTAATTGATTTGATTGAGATGAATTTGCTGGGAGCCTGACAGCAGATACACTGTTTTCTGTTCTCTCATCCCGCCTCTCAAATCAGGAGTGGAAGCTCAAAAGACGACTCTGGACCCACCATCCAGTCGCACCCAAGTTATTTTTTGCTGCTCTACTTCACTGTATCACCGCTGGATTTTCAGAAGCTTGTGCATCCTTCCCTTCAGAACACCAGCTTTCCCGTGTGCTGCCGCAGTCCTGCTGCTAGGCAACACCCAGCCACTACAGCCAGGTCCCCAGCATTTCTGTCCCTACCCCAGGAAAAAGCAAAGACCTACTTCTACACAGATGAAACCTAACCCAGCAGCACATCTGCAGTTTTGTTGGGCTGGGAAATTGGCTTGGCCATTGCTCATTAGGTCTTCAGAATGTTTTTCACATGTTATTTAAACTATTACCTCAACGTGCTGAAAAATGATAAATTTAATTTCCGTTATTTAACAAATTCTTCCAGTAAAAAATGAAGAAGGTGAATGTACCGCATTTTAATATATTTTGGTGGGTTAACCTCATCAAAAAATTCTGTCATTTGACTATTTATAAGAAATAAAATCAGATTTCTCTGATCACATAAAATTTACTAAAACCAGATTAGAAGGTGATCAATCCAAAACAAAATTGGCATTTACATCTAACATAGCTAGCAATGCAATCCAAGCCGGGACAGGAGTAAGGAGTTTGCCAGCAACAGAGGGGATAAGAGCCTGGACCCTTGGGAAGTCTGACCTTGCTCCAGGTATTAACCAAAAAGCTGGCCCTGTAAAAGCCGAAGAATTTACCTGCAACACCTTGACAAGATTTTTCATTGGGGTTTTTTTTTTCCTTCTAATTGCTACAGTAATATTGACTCAGAAACTAAGAAGAATATGACTGAGACTGCAAGTTGTTCCCCTCCCTAACTCATAAGCAACTTTTTCCAGCCACTTCCCAAACCCTGTGTCCCTATTCCTTTTACCCATCCTGAGCAATAACCTTAGCACTAAATACAAACTTTAAAGACTTATCCCAGTTGTCCATGACTCTACCATTTTTTTTGTTTCGTTTTCAGCTCTCTCCAAGTTTTGTAGTCCTTTCCCATTCAAATCCCTATTTTTATTCCATTACCCCTCTTACTGAGCTATCTTAAGGAACTGATTTTTAAAAAATAAATAAATAAACACCATCAGGAAGATTTTTACTTAGCAAAGTTCTTAGGTTTCTCTAACCTTTTAACAATTCACTTTTTTGCCAATTTCAAAATATGTTTAAGTTTTCAGTTCAACTTTTCTGCACCAAGCCATGATAAAGCTTAGGACCTCCTCCTACAACCTGTTCCCCTGTATCCACCTTCTTCTCTTGCACATCCTCCCTGCTACTCGCTGCTCCTCCCTTCCCTTCCTTAGCTGTGATATTGCCAGTTGCCCTGCCTCTCCAGGAGTTTTTTCTCTCTGGTACAAGTGGCCTCTTTCCCCTGTAAGACTTGATATGATTCTGCCACTGCTAGCAATACTTGCAATACTTGAAACCCTGCAACCACCCAGTAAAAACCAGCAAAACGCTGCAAAATTGAGTGAGCCAAGTAACGTTCTTCACTCCGAAAGAACCAATTTGCTGGTTCCTGCAAATTAACCAGTTAGAATGGGTGGGGGTTTATTTTCCTGATTAGCCAGCTTTGCTGTCTATTTCATTCAAAATCAGCTACTTTTCCTACACTTTAAAGATAAGGTACCTACTGCCTATAATGAGCTGAAAAATACTTAGAACACTGCTAAAGAAATAGTCTTTATTGCTTAAAATACCACTGAAATGAAACCATTTTTAAAACTGAATTATCCACAAGTACATCAAAAGCAGAACCTGGTGTACTGCAACTCTCAGAACACGCCACTTCACAGTTGTAATAAATTATTCCTGCTGGGTGAGGACTTGAGGAAAGATAAAAGTTTTTATTTTTAATTATACCCACACAGAAACTACAATTATGCTATATAATATAAATACTATGACACATAAAAACCATCTAGATGTAAGGCAGCCTAATTTCCTAAAAAATTCAAACCTTCCTCTTCACAGAATTACTACAGTTCACTTTCAGTATTGATTTTCAGGTTTTCATTCCCAAGTAATCCTTCAGGATTCTGAAGTGCTTTTGGATAGCAAAATTTGTCAACACAAGGATAGGTATAAAAGAAATTATAATAGCTACTCACTTATAGTACTGCCAAGTCTTAATTGGATGGATATCTGCTGTGTATTACTGTACTAGCTCAAGGACAGTCATTCACATGAAAATTGTTCAACAGCGAATGCATTTTGTCTTGTTCGGCGAGTATACTTTATCTATGTTAGCAACAGGGAAGAAAGGCTGCAGAGGAAAATGGTTATTTTAAATTCATTGCTTGACTTAAGACTGTCGGTTTTTCAAAAATGTACTCTGTGCATCGGAAAGACAACAATATCTTTCACTTCAGCTTTTTGTTCCTCTTCGTGAAGAGCTGGAACTCTGACAGACTGGCTTTTAAAACCTAGTTAACAGTATACTCATAGAAAAAGGCAACCTCAAATGATGAAAACAGCAGTTTTCAATAATAATCAATACTTCCACATTTATTATAGAGCTACACTCCTGGGAAACCAAGCAAAACCCCCTTGCCTTCTGGAAAAGCAACAACTAGCAAACAGAAATGATGAATCCTACCATGTGGGAACAGGAACAGATATTTTTGCAAGCAGATTTCCAGACTCAGGGAACTCTACAAGCCACAAGCTGATGCCATTGCTTGTTAAAAATCTACAGCCCATTTAGATTTAGACGTCTGATAGATTAGAGTAGTGCTTTGAGTGCTTGCTCTTCCAAATACTTTAGAAACTCCACAAAATTAAGATTGTATGTACAGTACTTTCTCCCTTTCTGTGCATGTTCTGATGCTGTGCTCCTTGCAGGACACCAATCTTTTTTTCTCCTTAAATAACTACAGGCTCTTTCAGTACATAGGATAAGCAGTTAAGTCGTTATTTTATTCCATATCAATTGAATGCTTAGAGTTCTATCTACAGATATAAGTTCCCTGCAGTAAATCAGACTCTGGATATCTTAACTTAGATAGAGAGAAACTGCCAGGTACGGTAAGAAACTTGCCTTGTCTCACAAGAAACTCTGCAGTAAATGCAGGGACGAAATCTCCTTAGGTAGGGCAACACTCAGCTCCCTAACCCACAAGGCAGTTCCTTCTCCTGACTTCTCCCTCCTCATTCTTTGATACAAAAAGACGGACTCAAGACCACGGATCGCGGACCAGCAATGCCAAGCATTTCCAGAGACAGGTGATAGCTTTGTCCTGCCACAGAATGGTGTTAAATCGTATGTATGAACTTTGAAAATATTACAACCAATGTCAACACGCCCAGAAAGGAAAATGCCAGGCAACTTGACTGAAGGCACGTATAAATAATACGAACACCCCACGTGCCAGACAGCAAGTTCTATCCTGTTATGTGCAAGATAAAGCATCTCAGTAATTATGTTTTCCAGTTTATTCTCAACAATTTTTCCAGTGACGCTTAGTATCTTATTTGTTCTTTTAAATATGCAATATTTTGTGTTTATTGACACTGAAGTTCAGCTGACATTTATTCACTCAACCATTCAACACATCAAATCCTTCTACAATTCTAAACACAGCATAAAAAAAAGCAATCATAACCTATTTATATGCTTTCCAGATCATTTCTGTATATACTGAACAGTTATTTAGTCTTACCTTTTCCTTTTCTTTTTTTAAGCCAGCTGTTAACCTATGAACAGACTTTCCCTGGCTTTTCATGGAAGCTCTGGACTGCCTTTAGCAGATGATCCCTTTCCAATAGCTGAACTGAATTTCTAGGCTATAGATGGTGTTAGCCTTATATTCTGGATGCAAGTCCACACACACAAAGAAAAGGATGAATTTGAAAACTTACAGGGATTCCTATGATATTATCTCTAGCGCAGTGGCCAAATTTCCAGAACAGAGCTTGAAGAAAAATTAGCAGGCATAGAAAAATTAAAAAAAACAAAACAAAAACCAAAACCAAAACCAAAACAAACCAAGTTTAAGCCCTGCACTCCAAGGGTTAAGATGTCATCTCCCAGAAGGCATAAAAACAGCTAAACATATCCTAACAGACTATGTAAATTCTGTGACTAAAACGCATTCTCTTCCTTGCCTCTCACACAGGAAGGCACAGCTTGAATTGAAAGGACCAGAACTTTTACTCATCCTCTGCATATATGAATGATAAAGAGTATATCAGTTCAAAAATACGGCCCCTACAGAAGTCATATTCAGGAAAATAATTTCTGGTGTTCTCCTCACCCTCCGGAGTTGCCCAAGCAGATAACTAACTGACATCTGGCAGCCAGAACTCCTCAAACCAGTGTAAAGAAGAGGTCTGAATGACTACACAGGAAAGGAAAAAGAAATATAGGATACCAACTGAAGAAATTCAAAAGCATCATAGAACCTTATCTATTCCAGACTAGAAGGGTCATCTGTAAGTCCAGTAGCAGGTACCCACAGAGCACACACCTCTGTATAAGAGAATGAAAGAGCTTATCTTCCACATGTCACATACAAATACATGTTCTTCCGACCCAAGGAAAGGGCAAATCTGAAAAAAGCCTCAGTCAATGAACTCAAATAAGATAGAACTAAAATCCATCTAATTTTCCTGGGACATGAAGTCAATAATGATGTAACACCTCCAAAATGAAACCAAGGAACAGTTTATTTCACTTAAGAATTAGAATGACCTTGTTGAAGCATAGTTTAGCAAAAAGGGAATCTACATGAGATGTCCACATTTAACCTAAAATTTTCCACGTTTGTTCACTTCTCAGACACTTGAGCTTTGAGCCCTATGGAAGGAGACTGTGTGTCACCTAACTGCAATACAGCTGTAATCCTAAAACAAGGCTCTTGATGCAAACAAACACCACCAAAACCACCAGTTCAGCCTTCCACAAACCTTAGATAGAACTGAAGACATATCATTATAATAAATCTCTTCTTTACAGAACATAAGAATAACTCTGAAGTCTACATGTCCTAGCACAATGACAAATATGATCAGACCTTACTGTACTGTCAGAGATCTGATGAGACACAGATATTTGAAGACAGAGTACAAAGCAAAAATAAATGCTTATATCCAGTCAGTATTCAGTGATTTTCAAATTAAAAAAATTAAAGGTGATGTATGCTCATTTCCAATAGAAAAGTCAATGAAGTGCAATAATGAAGCTGAAATTAGAAAACCTAAAATATTGCCTCAGACCAAATACTGCCCTTTGCTCTTTGTGAGTTTCCTCTCCCATATTATAAAGATGGTTGATAACGGGTATCAAACATCCATTTGGATTATATTAAAGGACTATTCTTCACCTTCCCTTAAACTCATGTAATTAGGCATTTCTTCTTTTTGGTGAGCTCCTAGAAAACAATAAACATTTTCTAGTTTCCTAAAGAATTTTTTGTAGCTGATAAAACAGTATGTGAGGTTGCCTTGAACTGCTATTCATCAGAGAGCTCTTCATTAACATTAAATATTTAACTTGCTCTTATTCCAGTTGAAAAACAAAAGAACCACATTAAAAGTTATTCAACAAAAACACCTTCTCTCTGTAGGCAGAGATGCCCATTCTTTTAATAAATCCACTGATTGTTTAAGAAATCTTTTCACTGAAGATAAGTGAAGACCTGCTGGGCTTCGCAATGGTGGTTGCCTTTTTTGCTGTTGCTGAATGGGTCTGAATGTTACTGAATTGACTAACGGTGTGAAACCAAACAATGCAAATACAGAAGAAAGCAAACCCAGTATACTGTGATTACGAAGACGTTATTCACTTGTTTGCATGAGTTTGTGCTTTCAAAATTAGATTGGAGAACACAATTCTGCAACAAAAAACTGTAATTTCTGCAGCAAATTTATCCAAGTAGATGTGAAACACTTCCGAATATTTGCCACTACCACATAAATTCAGGCCAGAGACAAGAGGAAAGGCATGACGTATCTTCACAAGACAAAGCTAATGTGGTAGATCTAAAAGGTCATTAGTTGCATTAGTTCTTCAAGAAAAGGTAGTGGTAGTAAAGTTAAGGCAGTTACCAGGATCACCACATTTTGTTACCTTCAACCTGCTGATTTGAGGGACCTGTTCTCAAAGACCAGTGGAGATCAATGGTCCACACGTCCTGGAGTGCCTGAGCGCTCTCCAACAGAAGTGGGCAGAGCGCCCTCCAGCAGAGAGGCAGCGAGCAGAGCTTGCCACCAAGCACAGGACAGTTCTGATGTCTTCTCATTACGCCACTTCTTCTCCACCCTCATCTCTTTTTGACTGGGCCTAGCTTTCATGTGTGTTTACAAAGCCTGCTTGCTTTCAGGGCCTATAGGTCTCAATTAATAGTAATAAACTGACACTGCTGCAGGTCAATTATACTAAAACATGCATAAACCATGCAAACGTTTTTCAGCAAAGAGGCTCAGGGGAAGATGGTATTTCACTAAAAAGCAGTTGACAATTTTACTTTAAAAGCATTAACATTAAAATACACCACCTTTCAAGTTTTAACACATGCTAACACCTAACAGGTACCTAACAGTTATAGGACTACCTCAACCAAAATAGAACAAGTAAGGGAGATGAAGCAGCTCAGAGGAAACATCTCAGTGAGAAAGGAAACAATCCAGACTTTTCCAGGACCTTAAAAGATATTTCTCAGATGCCTGGACATCTACCAGTATACTGCCCTTGAAACTTACCTTGGAACACCATCTTTTACAATAGCCTCTGACTTGTGGGTGTCTAATAAATTTGACACTCACATCTCATTCTAACTGCTAGAAGATGAAAGCAGCTTTCAAGCAGTCACCTAATACAGGTAATTCATCATAATATGCTTGGGGGTACCTTGGAACGTTACCTTAATAAGGAGATGGTGTAGCACCCTCAGATATATTATGGTTGTGACACAAACTGAATGTTCCCTTTTCAGACTTCTAAGCAATGAGAGCATATGGAGTATTTGTCTGATGAGATTTAGAGATTTATCTGAATAGCAGACATTACTTATAAGAACAAATACTGGATGAATCAAGGAGCATGTATAGGGAATGTTTAATCTTTAGCATGCCAGCTTGAAACCATAAAGGTCAACCGAAAACAAGCATCTGTGTGATGCTAAGTTTAGAGAGCCTACACAAGGAGTTGGTACATAGTCCAGTTCTTTCAGAATCTGCTACTATATTTTATATCATTGTTGGTAAAGGGCAAGACATGATTAAAACCAAAAGCACACTAAACTCTACAAGAAGGTTAAGGCAATAAAAGTATTAAAAAGTGTTACAAAGTATTACAGAAGTGTTATAAAAGTAATCTTCCGACAACAAAGACTGTTGATTGGTTACCTTCTGCAAGCCAATAAAGTGATACTGTAACTCCCTGTTCACTAAAAACATCATTTTACCAAGTTTGAACACATCCCTCATCTTCTTAAAGAAAATCACCTTTCTCCCTATCAGCTGAAATATGTGCAACAGATGAGCGCTTTTGAAACTAAATGCCGCATTCCACACTATGAAAAATAATAATTTTTTCAAAGCTCTGTGCTCTTCACTAAAACATAAAAGTAATGTGAAAACTCATACCTGAGGCCGCATCCTTGGGTTCCATCTGACATAGTAGTTCACCCATAGTTCCAAATGGTTCAGGCTGGCAACAGGGTACAGGACATGGTTTTCATAGTTGACGTAGAAAGGATTTGTGAACTCATCTAACTGGCTGTTTATATAGGACCATAGTGATATAGTCTTTGTGCTTAGCTCCTGATTGAAAAAAAAAAAAAATGGATTGAGAAACCTTAAAATATGACGTTAATATCTACATATCAACAATTCTGTCTGAAATTTACCTTATCTACTAGAAAATTGCAAGCACTCTGAGAACATTCCCAGTAGCTGATCATTAAACAGCCTTCAAACTTCAGCAAAACGTTTGAACACTTATTCTGGTCCAAGGCTAACTGAGAAGGGAGATTCAGGCATATTTTTTTCTGAGACATTAAGGGGTAGCTGAGCAAAAGAAAGCTATACTGCTCATAATTTACAGCAATGTTTACAGCTACTTAAATATATGGTTACACACTGACCAACTGAAGAAAAAATAAAATTAAATTAGCTTTGACAAGAAAATCAGTGAAGAGTTATGTAGTTTCAAAGATCCAAAACAGCATCTGTGAAAAATAATTACTCAATTCTCCCACTCACAGTATTTGCTCGTATCAACTGATATTATGCTTTAAAATGCCTATTTTATCTTTATTTGCACTTCTAAAAGTTGTATTATTCTAAATGTAATCAGTGTAATCATGGTTAGATCAAAGATTGGAAATCTGAACTTACATCAGATTCATCTCGCAATTTTACACTCCTTCAGTGTTGTAAAGCATGTGTTTCTACTACCGCTGTGTCTTAAATTGCATTTCTTTATTGAGAATTGCATCTGACTACTCATTTATGAAAGAAAGCTGTCTGGACACCCTGCATTTGCTGAGAACATGTTATTCAGCTCCATCTTGTGGTATTTACATGCAACTTTTTCCTGACAGAAGCAGCAGAGACAAAAAAAATAGCAAAGCTAAATACGGCAAGGAATTGTTACTTGCTTTAAAAAATATGAAGTATTAAAAACAACACAGCCAAAAGTAAGTAGAAGTGTACTTGGAATATTAACAAACTTTAATTTTTTTTTCCAAACTCAAAGTATTTAATTGAGTCCTAACTTCACTCATTTAGATATTTTAAATTTCCGTAGTCTTCAACCATAAATTCCATCTAATTATGTTGTAAAGTGGCCTGCAAAGTCACTTAGGAGGTCCTTCGGAAATAGCGAAAGAAATGCTAATGTAATTTGATAGTGATTACTTAAAATTCTATAAGTTGGCTAGAAATACCTGAAAGAGGACTTCCTAAAACCATCAAACCCCTGTACAGATAACTAAAGAAAAATAAGTGCCACCTCATTTAACAGCGGGGCATTCAGTATGTATTTTTTATACCATGAAATTTCATGTTCGCATTGTCTTTTAAGACTATATGACAAATGTATCCAAAACCACAGCTCAGTTCTTAGGTCTTGTATTCTAAGCATTTTCATATAAAATCAACAAATTAACAATGTGTATTACACTAATTATTTACCTCTTTTAATCTCTCTTTTTCACAGTTGCATAAGAAAGTCCCAAAGAGACAACTATAAAGGTGATCCAGAATCGTGATCAAAAATAACTCATTGAATTCAAAGGCTGCAGGAAACTGAAATTAAAAAAAATTGGTAAAATTACTTTAAACTTTATTTTAAGCAGTGTAGAAAGGAAGAAACTCAGACATAAGAAATAACCAAATAGTATTCTGTCCTAACCCACACCAAGCTGTCTTCAACACAGGCTTTATTCTCTTGTTATGGGACAATAAATCATTTCGGGGGAGGGGGGAAGATGAAGATGACATTTGAGAGTTTTATTTCCTATTCTAACATGCAATGAACTGGATAATAAAGACTATTGCATGTACAATGTACTTAACATGTATTTAAAATCTTTCTTTCACTTTCTACCCAAGTAAGTTACTTTTCTCCATTTCACCCCTTGAGTTTACGATCAGCTATGCACAATGAGCCTTTAATCCTTCTTCTTTTCTAAGGGGAAAGCAAGTCCTGTACATCTGAAATGAAAGAACTGTTATTCCACTAAGCACCACTAGGTATTTTATTCACAAGCAGAGGTTACCTGATACATTCTAGGAAAGAGAGTTAGAAATCTGAAAACACTCCAAGTGTGTAAGATATATCTTAATCTGTCGTGCTCTAAAAATTGTAAAGGAAGAAATTAATGCAAACTGCATGGGCTGATACCTATTCAGATGGAAAAGGTCCTTCTTCAATCAAATTTTATGATAGGAGTACATATGGCAACTGCTTGATGTGTCAAAATAACTTTGCATTCACTATGACAAGGGTCTCAAACACAGATACGGAATGATAAACATTGAGGAGAAAAAAAAATATTTAGAAGACTAAAGGAAAATTTAAGAAGCAGCATTTCTCACATTACCAAGAAACAGAGTGTTCTAAGAGACTAATTTTCAGGACAACTGAAACAAATTTTGTTCTTTCCCACTGAAGGAGTAAATCTTTACAGAAGTCTAAAATGCAAAGTTACAGATGTGTAAGGAAGAATTTCCTGCTGCATGGAGAATTCTCAAGTCAGTATTTCAGATCTGAAGAAAGCAGCAGACTGGTTTCTGGTACGTGCCACTGAAGAATACTGAACACTTTGGCATGAGTGACTCAAGAGCTACTTTAAATAAAAAAAAAAAAAGACAACAAGTATAGCTAGGAGGAATAACGCAGCAATTGGGACTGCGGATGAACTAGCTGATCCAGAAACTCCTCTTCAGTGTCATCTGTGATTTATGAAAGGCAAATGTTTATTCATGTTGAAAGCAAAGAGCTGGATAACACACAATGGGCGTGCTTGTATTAAACCCGGAAAGATCTGAGTTTTAAGCATGTTCTTTTAAAAGAAGATTGATTTAAGTCAAACATTGCAAAAACATTCTCTTTCCAAGACTCCTCTAGCTAAGATATACCAACTTCCAACTGAAAATTCTGAGTAAGGAAATTATCAATATAATGGCTCACAAAATGAATGGGAGCCTTCCTTCTTCTGACTCTGCTACAGATCATGTGCTGTTCAACAGCACGGCGTGCTCACGCTGGGACTTCGCTCTCAAATCACCAGGTTTTTTTCAATCACCTAGCCATTTGTTTTCATAAAATGTATAGGAACCCAAGATTATCAAACTCTTTTTTTCAGTGATGTTCAGAAGTTATCACTTACAGCACTTCCTTCTCTCTAGGAAATCAACCCAAAACTCAATTACAATACAATGACGTTAACAACACAGCTGTGATTTTAAAAAAAGCATGAACAGAACTTGATAAGCAGGTGTGCTGAACCAAGTCAGGAGAAAATTCAGTGGGTCTCAAACCTCAAACTCCTGCGTCTAGCCCAAAGCAGCAATCAGACACAGAAAGCAAAAATAATTTGCAAAGGATCAAAATGATATTTGGAAATAACTTTGAAGACAAAGCCTCTCCTAAAGGGACTCTCTAACTGAAAGCACTTAATGAACCTTGTCACATTAGGGTTCTGTGTTGTGATGGGTCCATACTAATCAGATGGATGCCGACACGGCCGCTATTCCAATCCAGTGAAGCATATTCAGAATTCCATACATCAGTGGTTGCGCTCCAACTAATTTATTAATAAGTGATAACGCTTTATTGAAACCCTGTCTTTGGATACAAGAGTTGTACTGTTGGAGCTGATGTATCAAGACTGTACAGCTTGTACCACTGCTGAAAAATCAGTGACCTAAAAATGCTTTCCTCTGTATTTCCAAGCCCATTAGTGTCTGTTTGAAGATTCAGGTGGAAAAATTCCCCAAATGAAAATTTACTTCTTGTCAAATCCACTAATTGTGAGAGAACGCATGGGTCATTAAAATCTCTCACTTGATGCTGCTGGAGTTGTTGGGGGTTTTTGTAAAGGAGGTATTTAAAAGAAGAATTCTCTTGTTTAAAGTCAGATGCCAAGTGGCATCTGATTCAGAGACATGCAAAATAAATTTGTTTTTTTATAAATGGATTTGTTCTGTGCTGCAGTAACATTTAAAGTTGAAACACTTTGAGGAATAGTTCTTGTGATCATGGAATTGGACTGAATCAGGTTAACTGAACGCTAGGTACCGTCACAGAGTAAGCTACTGAAACTTGTGAAAAACGCATCTCTGGCAACAGATGACATTTGGTAACACACAGGATGCAACTTTCTACCAACTTCAAACGTACCTTCCTCCTGCCCAGTACTGGGCACCAAAGGTAGAAAGCTGCTACCCCAGCTGCAACGCTAGATGCAAATTTTACAGTTTTGTTTCATTTTTAACAGGGCCTCAGCATTTCATCAGATCACATGAGGCCTTTCCAATTTGACATCTGCTAGTCGAAATCACCAGAATTTACTAACAGAGGAGGGAGAGCACTTCACCATATGTTTTTTATTAAAATCTGATACCAACGTACTTCTCTGAACTTCTGTTACTGCACTTGTGTGTCATGAGACCATAAAAACAAGGGAAAATATAAGGCTGTCAAGGATTAAGTTTCATTGTCTGAAGCTATCCAGAAATTTGTATCTTAGTAGGAAGTTAGAGATTCTCTCACTGTATTAAGTCAACTGTTTTAAGAATGTAATTCTCAGAACGTGAAAGAGCAAACTTGCTTGCTTTGAGCCCATGCCCAAACCCGAGCCCTCGCCCTCCCACAGTCATTAACACTTATTTGAGCTTTGGAACATTTTGCATATGTTTACCATGGATTCTAAAGCATGAAACTAGCACTGTTTTATGAGCAAGGGATCTACACAAGGATAAAATAGAATCCTGGTTTTCATAGGTCCATGTCAAGGTAACCACAGTCCTCCCATCTATTCTCTAGGTGTTGAAGTCAACTAGAAAATAAAAATAAGTGGGCAAGAACTCTCCAAGAATGACGTTTTCAACTTTTTTCCTGCTGTAACATCAATGATTTTTCTGTGCTGTTCATGAATTTCAGAACAGTTTCTGGATCCAGGTTTTGAACAGATGTGGTATTGGCAAAATGTTCCACAGATTCCCCCCACCCCCATCCCCCTTTTTTTAGAAAAAAAAAAACCTAGAGGGAACTAAACTGTTTATAGCAAGAAATAGGAGGCAGCAAGGGAGATCACAAAAATAGAAGAGGCTGCTCTCAATTAAGGATCTCCCCAGAGGACTTTTGTTCCTACCAGGTGTTTAGAACTGCTTCTCTTTGCTATTGTTATTAGCTTTCCTCTGAGAGAGAGGCAGAATTTTTCATTTGTTTTCTCCAGCCATACTAAACAGCACATTAATGCTGAAATACAGATACACAGAAAGAGAAAGTCTTCAAGGGACTCTGGACAAGGGCCCAGTATCACAGCAGGGAACTTTCATAAAGCAATGAAGACGACTGTTTTGGAAACTATGATGTAAGTTTTTAAGAACCATGTTCAGAACAAGAAGACTAAGCTAAGAGATCTGGGAGCGCTAGCATCATATGGAACCAGACTGTTACCCTCCGCTCTTCAAAAGAAATCACATACTATCCAGACTTCAGTATAATAGCTTTTACCATAAGAGCACAGATCTATGTTAGGCTTGAAGGAGGAAAAAAAAAATAGAAAAAAAGAAGTCAAGCACTTCTAATTTACTTGGAAATAAAACCTTCATGTGGACAACCTATTTCAGTAGCCCCATTAAAGAACAGCAATATAAAAGCTCAGAAAAATCTTAAGTTTATGCTCATGTAGGTACAAATAAGGAAAATGAAGGCTAAAGGCATTCTATAATTTAACATATTCAGAAAAAAAATCAGGATTTTAGTATTTTGATATCTGAAATAGCACTCATTTCAAAGATCTATCCTGATCCAGAGGTAAAAGCGGTGTTGGAATTAAGAAAACTTATCTGAGAATAGGCTTGTACATTAGAAATGCTGTCCTGTATGTGTAATGATGCCAATGGTAACTTACATTTCACATTTGAGACATGCATAGAATCACCCTCTCCTCCCCTCAGTTCACAATCAGCCCGGATTTTTGCTGTTTCTTAAGGATAGTATAAATCCAATGCAATGCAATGAAAATCATTTATCTCATCAATAACACTCATTTGTGTAATCAGAGAATCCTTTAAAAGCCTATTTTAAACAAAAAGGATTCCTGGTATTTTGGTTTCAAATCAATAGTTCTGCTCTAGCTCCTTGTACCTCACTTTGAGCAAGAAGTTTCCCTATGCGTGCACAGTGCAGCCACAGCAGGACCAACTTCAGGAAAACATACTAGTGCTCTGCAAAGGAATGTGTTGTCCTACATGAATTACGTTTCCAAGATAAAGAGCGAGACCTCACAGAAATACACCTGTAAGCATCTTACCTGCTTTGTCATTTGCCAAACACAGTCAATGAACTGAAGGAAAATGGGAGATCTGTCTGCATCAGCATGATCATCATCTCCATGTCCTACTCGCTGAAAGTCAAAACAAACTTTTCATTTCAGTCTAGTGTATTTACAGTACCACACCAACACTTTAAAGCTGAGTAACTCTTAAACATGTTCCCATGGTGAACAACACAAGCAAATCTTCCCTAATGCTAACCTAAATAACTACTAAAAATGCATCCCAATATTCACTTATGGACATACCTTTGCTGTTGGAGCAGAGCTGGAAAGACACTTGGCCAACGAAGCTGTGCCAGTTGTTTCCCCGTCTTTCACTGCACAGCCATTTATTTCTACCAGTGGGTCAAACTGGTAGGTATTTACTAAGACTGTACTGAAACGAAGATTATTCCATATCCATCTGCCATAACTACCTGTCATTTCTCCTAAACCCTCTTAGAATTGGAGCCCACAAAATATCATAATAATTTATGTCCTAATTCCCCACCAACCCATGTGTTAAATAAACACTTCAACCTTAAATGAGAACAATGGTTCCAGCAATTTTACCTTCTAGACACCTTAATTGTTTCCCTTGTTTCTCCATTCATAAGATTGTTAAAGGTGAAGCAATGTGTTACAATCCCTCATAAAAAAGACATGATTTTTTTTTTATCATTATAGTCAAGCCACCTAATTCTTATTTACTTTATGTCATACCTTGCACACAGATTTCCTGTTAAAATTAACAGGTCACAATTCTCTGACACACTTATACCATTAAAAGAAGGACACCAGAGACAATGACTAAACCGCAGCAGAATACTGTGAGAAAACATGCTATTCAAAATAAAAGGTGACAAACTGCACACTAAATCTTTCAGCTTACCATTGCAAATCGGTGTCCAAAACTTATCCATTCTTTCTCTATAAGAACTTCAAACCCCTTGATAGTTCTGTAATAGCTGTCCAGCATAAGCATAGCCAGCGCGGTAAGCTGTGCAGTTCGATCCCAACCGTCACTGCAATGTACCACTACAGATGTTTTACCAGATTCAATTTTATCCGCAATTCTTACTGCTCCAGCAAGAAGCATCTTGAATAAACAAAAATAAATAACCAAGCATATTAAATACTAGCCAAAACTCTACCATAAAAAAGTTATTGTTTTATACTCCTAAGGTTAATATATATTCAAATTTCAGATTCATTACTTAATCATCTGGAAGACATTGTTTTAAATTCAAGATTTCCAAATGGTGGTGTGCATAATCCTAGAGAGACAACAACCGTGTCCACTCTGCTGCCCAGGAGACAGTTCTTACCCACTCTCCATTATTAGTAGCATATAGCAAAAGAACCTGGGAATCCCTTCTCTAAATTAAATCTGAAATTCTGTGTCATGATAAAAAGACAGAAATACTGTAAGCTATTCCAAAGGCTGAAGGTTCAATGTTTTTGAAGTTCATTTTCACAGTAATCTATCACTCTTTCTTCCTCAGCTTTCAAGTCGCAACTACCAAGTTTAGAGAAAGGGACAAACTACCCAGCTAATCTAAATCAAAACACAACCCAAACAAACCCAGAAACCCCTGGCTGGGAGCCTATGCTGATTTGTTGGTGCATTTGTTGAATACATTGTATGCAAACCATGAGCAGACCATTAATAGCGTGGATTCAGACATGTGCTGGAGAAGAGCAAAGGACAGAGGTGGCACAGGACTGAGATCACCTCTGTGAACTTGTTATTCTTCTCCCCCCCAAAAAACCCCCTCTCTTATTCTCTTATGCCACTCTGTAGTTTTTTAAAAACTTGAATAATCTCTCTCCTGTGAAGATTTGTCTCTGTAACGTGACCTATCACGGCACTGAAAAATACATGAAAAAAAACAACCACTAGAAGAGGACCACAGGACAAATTCCTATTCTGCATTCCAACATCAGGAAATAGAATCTTGCAAAATACTTGCATTTTTCCCTTCCTAGGCATGCAAAAACATCTGGGAAGTAGGAAAGCCAGCACCCACTGGAGAAGCTGTGCACAAGACCAGTCTTCAAAGCTATTTCAAGATCCATGCTTTAGAGACAATTTTCATTGATTATATCTTTCATTGATCCTATCTTTTATGGTAAAACTAAAGGATGCCAGGATGGAAATATCAGGAAACAGTACAAAAGCTTTTATGGGAGAAAAGTCTGAACTAGTTAATTGCCAATTACTTCAGTTACAAAGCTCCACTGCACTAAAAAAGTGCAAATATTAAAACAGTGTGGTCTTCAATAAAAGCAGAAAACTAATCTATATAACACACAGGTATGCAATAGCTTGCTCTGAATTGTTCTAAAGAGTACACAGATGCTTCTGAGGGAGTACAGCTGAAAACAAAAGGATAGAACAGATATGGGCAATAAGCAGAGAATGGGAGACAGAAAAGAGTTACTATTAATTCAGTAAATATCTGTGGAGTAGGTGAAGCATTTTATTCTACTTTGGACAAAAGCCTTTAGAAAGCAGCTTCCTCCACAAACTATTACAATTCTTTATAGATGTTTCAAAACTTAGCAACCATCACGGTATTTCAGTTAGGGCTCCTAATGAATAACTGGCCTTGGAGTGGTTTAGAAAATGAGAATTGGTTTCAAAATAATTAATAGCACAAGTTCTACCCTGAAAGACAGAAAATACCCTGGAGGGCACGAGGAAACAACCTGGGTGTGCAAAAAGTGCCAAGTGACTCTGATCCTGTTGTTGCTACTGTCTCCACACACAGAACGTTACGGTGCCTCCCCAGACACTCCTGGACCATCTTCAAAGTGCTGTGGGTGCCCAGTGCATGGAAAGTGAATTTCCAGTAATGCATCGCATTAAACTGGGACGCAATGACACTGGTCTGAGCCCGGAAAACAGAAGATGTGTTAGCATAAAGCTGTGGATTTGTTAATTGCTACTACAAGCCAAATCAAATAGGCAAGGAAGGCAAGCGATTCTTGGATAAAAGCACACGGAGATACTATCAATACTGGTAACACAGTAATGGCAGCTTTTAGGAAATCAGGCTGCAGTTTGTGCTGTCAATACCGTAACGTGAAGTATCATGTAAGGGACAGCTTCATGAAGAATGTTACATGTGTCAACTCTTTAAAATAATTTAAATGAAATTTCAAATTGCTATGCTACTGTCATCTGCGCAACAGTGGTATCAAGGTCCCCTTCCGACACTGCCTGAGCCCTGGAACCCCAGTGAAGCCAATGCCAATGAAAGGTGACCGCTGGCCCAAACAACTCCACCTTTAAAAATAGACTATTGTATTTAAGGGGAGGCTGATAACAAAAGGTTTCCAGATACTCAGATTCCCACAGCTGTTTGAAATAGTCCAACTTCGAGAGAACAAGAAAACTAAACTGTTCCCAAAAGATCATTAAATTTGTTTAATTCTTAATTTAAGTGTTTGCTCCCTCTACTGGTTCTCCTGAAGCATTTAGCAAGCACTAGTTAATAGAAGAGCAAAACTAATGAACAATCCCATACACGTTTTGCAGGAGTGACATTTGAGCCAGCTGCTAATAAAACAAATTCCACTCCATCCATATTCATCATAAACAGGGGAGTGAATGTGGTAATGAAATAATCTACTCTAAAAGCATTGCAGAGGTTAGTGAAACTGTAAAATTGAGTATGGTAGTGATTTATTTTAATATTATGTTAAATAATAGAGCAGATTATAACCCAGTAGAGCACTGACTATAAAGAGCCCATGAAAACGTAGGTGCCCAATGCAGGGACACTAACATTGCACTGAGTGAGGGAAGGATGAGAAAGACTGCAGAATTTAGTGTCAAGTCCTTTTGGCAGTTGTTCAAATATAATCTGAAGTTCCCAGGGCATTCTTCCAAAAAGCAGGGATAACCTTGGACTGCTCACAAACATTCTCTCTCAAGAAAATAAAACATTGTCCAACACGAAATACGATACTGTGCTATCAGGAATTAACTCATTACCTACCAATACATAAAACTGGAAATTCAAAGTTATTATGGAATGCTTAAAATGCTACTGTGACCATTTAAGAATTAAGCTTTTTTACACGATTATTCTGACCAAAGCAACGTGCTTACATCTAGACATTATTTCAGTAGTATTTTCAAAAATGCAAGTTAAAAACATGGTTTAAAAAAATAATTGATTTTTCACATCAAAAGTATTTTACCCTTATATATTCCAGCCAATGTGTGGAGTCCACATTTGATAACCACCGAGTCTCATCAATAGTAGGATAAACTATTTCTTTAAGTTTACGCAGGGATTCTCTCATTACGTGTATATTATGAATTTCCAGAAAGACCAGCTCTGCATTTGGGTAGGCACTTTCACTTTCGTATCCTCCACCTTTTGCCTGTCATTCAAAAAGGAAAAACAGACGAAGAAAAGAACATGTACAGGACTTCAGTATGAGGTTGAGAGAGTCATTTTGGTGAGGTTTCAGGGTTTCCTGAGAGAAAGGATTATTTTAGCACTAATAAAAACATATTTTTGGCTTTTTTTTTCTAAGAAGCACTAGGATATTTTTATTAGGTGAAAGAAATTCCAATTGTAATAGGCTACATTTTATAATACATTCATATGCCTTCCCCTTTTTACTACTGAAACCTTTGGTCTTCTTTGGGCTTTACTGCACCACTTCTCAGCTATGCCTTCATGCTGCCTTCAATTCCTGCCAGCCTTTCCAAAATGCTACAAGCAACTCACCTTCCTTCCCAAGCCCTCTTTAGAGACCCTTTTTTATCTCTTTTCAACATCAACTTCTTACCTCAAACTTCAGCCTTCTAATAAAGATAGAACTACTAATGCTAGTTATGATACCAACCTACCTTGTTTGTATCTGCAACGCTATTCTGTCTGGCATCAAAGATCGTAAGTTTATGTGACTGAGCATTGGCATCCATTATTGTCTGCAAATATTTTTCATCTTCTTTGCAACGCTTATCATTTGGGCCTACTGATGGCTGACTGCATCGTGTTATTGTTGCTTGGCTCTCAGGATGAATCCAGGATAACACCTGGAATAAAAGAAAATTATTTCAGTTTACTATACTACTCTAAAAGCAAAAGGCCAGAGTGCAATTAGACAATCACATCGCCTACATGGCATTATTTCCTGGCAAATCAACAAATGCAAATTTAAGGACAAGCTAATGCAAAACCATAATGACAGCACACTAGCACTGCTCATCCCAAATCTGAGCCTGAAATACTCAAACTGATTCTAAAAATCTTAAATTCTATTTCTAATAAAAACTAAGGCTGGTACTGCATCTTACTAATTAGAACTAGTGGACCTGTACACTACCTTCCTAAGCAGATCTACAGCATGAAAACTGTCACCACCTAACATATTTAAGGGATTCTTACACTACCTGCAAAACTTGCCTATTCTAAAAAAAACCACTATGGCTGTAACACATTCCACACCAAATCAGGACACAAGCTAAGGTGTGAATTAGCATCAGATACCGTTGTGGCTTAGAAGTGTTAACTCCAAGCAACAGTTTATTGCATGGCACAACCACCAGGCAATTAGATTCACATCTGAGTTGCTCACTTCAGTTCTATATACATCAAGCCCAATTCTTCTTTCTTTGTCCCCCGCCCCTTGCAGGAAGGAAGCCAGCCCACTGTTATTTAAAAAAAAAAGCCTAAGAGAACTCTGATAATTTCTTACAAGCTACAAATTTGTAGAGCACTTATATCTCCTTGTAAAAGTTTCACTTACTGGAACTCTGCCTTTTGCTCTAAACGCTGCCACTTTTGAGAGGTCATCATCCTTTACACTGGTTGGCACAACAAGAACAGCAGGATATGTATCACAAAGCTCATAGGTGCTGTTGATTTTGGATATTTTCCAACTCTCATTGGGCAAGCCCTGTAGGAAAGCAAAACATTTTTGTATTTTGCAGTTTAGACCTTTACATATCTAAGTTTGGGGCAATGAACATTTTTATATGCTACATACATTTTTAATAAAACGTGCCCATATTTTTCTTTTAAATAAGCTACAAATTTCAGGTCTTTGTATTGAACCATAATCCAAAATACTGAAAGTCTTTCCTATTTATTATCTTCAAAACTGATTTGCAAACTAACCATGTGAATAGGCTGTACACTCAGGTAAAAAGTGATCATATAGTGAAATAAAAATACTTTTGTAATTAGGAAAACTGTAGATTTACAATTACAAACCACGGTTACTCTTCTGTTTAATGCTGCTTATTCAAAACCAATTTTTTATAAAGCCTATATTTTCTAGAAACAGCACTTGGAAAATGTGGATTTAAGAGTGCATGTTAAGCTAGACCAGTTTGCTCAAGTACTCAGCACCTGGTATCTCCATCAACTTCAGCAGGTGCTCAACACTCTCAAAGTCAGGCCACTGGCATTTTATTATCTGAACATGAGATCTAGACAGTCTCTGTATGTAGCTAGAGACAAAAAATTTGAGTTTTCTTTAATATTTTTACTTTTTTAAATGGCTCTGGGGAAGATGGAAAAAAAAAATACACCAAGTTCTTAGATAACTTACCTGCCTCTTATATTCTGCCATTGGATCATACACTTTCCAGCCATTAAGAGCAAACTTTTCTTTATAGCTGAATGCAAAGAGAGGCTAAAGACAACAAAGCACAGGCATAAGTTACTGTCTGATGGGCTGTACGTGCAATAAGTTCCAAAACAGTAAACCTTCTAGTATTTCAAATGTAACACTTCTAAAGCTTTTTAACAGCAGACACAAAACCTTCAGTCAAGACTGGACAACTCTGTGCTAGAAAGAAAATGAAAGACAGTTTCCGCCTTCAAGTACACGCTATATAATTAACAAAATCAAGATAGGAAATGGTCAGAGAGAGTTGAAGCTACTTGCCTTTGATCATACAACACATCGATGGCAAAGCCACGATGAGGAAATTGGTCTCCTACCTCCCAACCACTTCCTTATCCATACCAGCAAATGAAACAGCATTCTGCAGCTAACTAACATAAGACTAATTGTACCTATTTGTTGTTTTAGACAGAACTTCTAGACTGAATTATCTGCTGCAGAAAATAAGAGCCAATACGTACATATTTTTAATCAGCAACATTAGGCAAATCTAGATCTCACGGGTTATGTACAACTCGACTAATTTCACCAATAGCAGGACATAACACGTTTTACGAATTAATGCAAAAAGGAAATCGGGTCAGAGTAGCTTGCCTGCTCTGTAACAGGTTTTATGAATCACCATTTCAATGTTTGTTACACCTATATATTCTACCTCCCCACCTATGCTTTCCAAAAAGGAGAGCCAGTGACAGCCTTCTCTACATCTTAAGACTTACCAGCCCATTAGAAACAGGAAACGCACGTGTCACAAGGTTTTCAAAAATCTCCAATCTGTTCTGCTCTTCCTGTTTATAGGCCAGCCGCAAATTTCTCATATCCTGTCAAAAATAAGTTACTCTATTTTACTCTACGATAAATTAAAAACCAAAAAAGCAGTTATAAGAAATTTGATTGAAGGAAGGCATATATGTAGCACTAAGTCACTCACATCATCTAACCCACATTAGAACAGAGTTCTGTAGGTGTTTGTATCAGATGACTACGATTGTCATTGGACTTGCTAGATATCATAAAAATAGCTATTTTTCCTTTGAATTCACTCTTGAGTCAGAAGGCAGAAGTGTTTAAGAGTGCATGTATCATAAGAGGAATTGAAATATATTATCTAAATGAAGCAGGGTTCAAATACAGGGAACTGATCAGACAGAAAAACATCACATGTGCATGCAGATTCCTCTTACTGAAACATGAAATGAAAATACATTAATATGAATAAATCTCTACCATACCATACCATACCTTGCAAACTATTTCTATACCACATGAGTTGTCTCCATGGCTCTGTACTCCAATTTTTTCAACTCTACTTATAACTCCAAGTGGAACGTCAACAACAAAAGGTGGATCCTGAAATTTGTATATAAAATAAATGAATTTTGTTACATTAGGAGGAACACAAACTAATATTATTCATTATGTCTCATTAGAGTAAACTATAATTCCTGTTTAATAGGCTGCTGTGGACCATCATACTTCACTTACACCAAGTTTGTCACTTTCTGAAACCCACTTCAGCAACATTCCTACCCAAGACAATACGCAGATAGATAGCAAAGTCTTACCCTTTCAACGCTTTTGATATACATTCTGAAGTCCGTCACTGTTAGTGTACCACTGACTGCTCCCATAAATGGACAGATATACATAACATCTTTAGCTGCAAAACAGACCAATTAAAGCTTGTTTTACTATTATAGACATTTGTTCCATAAAAATCTATTTCCATTTAAAAACAGCAAGATTTTTGCAGTTCTGTAACATTTTGATGTTTGACCTCTATAGGAAAGCCTACTCTTCAGACGCTGTCAGGACTGAAAGAGCTGTCTTTATCTCAGCAGTGAAAACAATCAAATTCCTCAGTCCCACTGCTGCTCAGCAACTGCTGAGCAACTGGGGCTGGGCTCAGCCAGCATGGGCTGCAGGAAGACAGGCAGTAATGCAGCACCCTGCCCCTATTCCTAGCTGCGGGCGGCTCTGGTCCCTGCCCTGAGGTGGAAAGTGCCCACACTCACCTCGGAGAGAGAGCACCCAAACGGGCAGTCACTGATGCGCCTCCAAGTGACCTCCAAGTGATTCAGTGATATGCCTGTATCTCCATTTTCACTTTTATTTGAAAGAACTAGCGTTCTTTTCTAGCTAAGTACTGTACTGCTCACGCAGAGCTGGCCGTCACAGGCCAAAGTGAAATAAATCTCATTAAGAACTGGAAGCTACGTTTTCCATAACTTCATCTTCTTTGCTATCACAATTTTGAAGCTTTTGAATCTATGAAGTATCCTTCCCCAAGCAGAAATACAACCCATACATCTACATGGAACAAACTAACCCTTGAAAAAAAAAGATTTATCTATATGGAGCAAGTCATCCTCTGGAACTGATTTCTCCTTCCTGCATTTGGCTTTAAAAGAAAGAAATCCACATCAAAACAGTTAATCTAAAGTGGCATTAAATTAAAATCACAAAAGTCAAGAGGAAATAGTATTCTGTTTTTAAACAAACAAACCAGTGACTTAATAGTATTCAGTATGGTACTCAATTGTATGCTTACCAATAACTTTGATTGATTCTCCAGGAAAAAGTGGAGCCTCTTCCATCTGTGCTAGTTTGTTTCCATCCCGCAGTGCCTGGCAGAAATCCAAACCCATGAGTAAATCTCACTTTCCATCTGTACTACATCGATACATTTTGATGCAAAGTGCTTTTACTACCAGATTATGGGAACACAAGAAGTGTATCTTTTTTTACAAGGCACAACTGTATTAAACAGTACCATAGTAAGAAAAAAAAACAAACACCAAACTCGGTATTATAAATATTATACATACATGTTAGTAACGTGTCAGTAATAAAGCATTTATGCAGAGATTAGTTTCACATGCAAGCTACATATAGCATACAAAAATAAGACCAGCCCAAATTTGTAATTAATAATTTCTTAGTCTTTTGATGAATGCAGGTATTCGTGGGTATTTTATGTACCTGAGAACATTTTAAAGCTCATATTCTTTTTTTTTCCTTCTTAATGTTGTTTATTTACTATTTGAGTATTTTCATCTGAGATAATTATATGGCAGAAGCTTGATTTATTTAACATTTTAATTTTGTATTTTTGATAGCAAGAAGTCAGAAGTACCCCACGATGCTCTATTTCAATCAATACCCTACTGAGAGTGCCACAGGTTTATGGAAGAGGTCCATTACAGGAATTTTGGATCCAGAATGAAGTCATAATGAAATATAGAAGAAGAATTAGCAATTTTAAAATAAGGGCTAGTTCCATAAATTTTCATTTAGGTCAATGGCTTCATTCCTGAATGATACAATATTGATCCTTTGGGTCTTTCATTGGCGGCTAAGATTTACAATGTACTAAATATTTTAACTAAGAATAAAAGGGTTTGCAGGACTTTTAAGGACCATGAGAGAAAGCAATCTCTCTCAGGTCAATGTGATGAGATATTAAGGTTTCAATTTTTTACATCCTGAAGTGGGAATAAATATAATGAGCCACATTAGAGTAAACAAATAACTCTTCCCTTGTATTATAGCTCTGATCCACGTACAAATAATTGGTAGGATCTGTCTGCCTCCAAACAACCTACCACAAGCCCTCATTAATAAATAATTTCTAAAGGTATTTAAATTGATCTCTGGGTTTACATTTTCTTATAAACTAACAGAATTTCATATTCAGCACCCAATAACAAAAGATGTTGTGCGGAGAATTAGCCAATAATTACAAACTCAGAAGGACGGACATGCTCTGTGCTTACGTGCAGCATTACATTGTAGGCTACATGACCTTACAAGAAAACCCTACCTAGCTCATAACCAGTTAACGCACTAAATGCTTTCTATTGATTCTCTTGTGTGAAAAATGTAAGATTTGTATGTACCATACAAGTACTAATATATAGTACCTTGCTACACAGTTAATGAATGAAAGATGAGTAAAACTTGCCACCTGATCAGGTTCTGCTTCAGAATGATAGCCATTGTGTCCATCCTGAATCTCCTGCATTGCACGAGGCAGCAGTAGGGCAAGAGAGAAGTAACAGGAAAAAAACATGCAGACAACAAGTGAAAGGACAGAATCTTTTCTTTTTTGTTTCCCTTTTTTTCTTTCCTTAAAAAGACAGCATATACTTTAACTCTGGTTTAGCTATTCAAAACCTTCTACTCCTGGTACAAACTACTTCCCACAGAAAGGAATCCAAGCTATTAGCGCGATGCTTTTAATGTTATTTGGCACAACACAAAATGAAAAATGTAATCCCTTTTCCACAAAAGAGTCAGCGCTGGTAGATAAGGACATAAAAGTATGTACTGTCTTTTTAAGACAAACAACCTTATAGTGAAGAAAATGAATTCAAAGTATGCCACATGCTTATCAATAGGAGAAATTGAGTACAGCTTGCGATGGTAGCATTAGGGGGAAACTCATGCAGTTTTTCAAGGAAAAAGTAGGTCGACATCAAATAAAAGTATCTAGACAATTTAAAAAAAATGCTTTACTGTGTAAAACATGTTTTAATTGAACTTTCAGTTTTATGGTTTCACGTATTTTCCCAGCAACTTCCGTGTTGTTGCTGGGAACCCAGTCAGTAACTTCACAGAACCAAAAATTACTCCTCATAGAAAAATATGCAAAAAAATCATGGTTTTATGTTAATTTATCTTTCCATCATATTGGCAGCAAATCCTGAATATTAATTAAATCTCTTTAATAAACATAAGGTCCCTATGCACTCCAGAGAGAAGCACAAATGTCACAGGGTCATATGAAGTAATTGTTTTAATACGTTCAGCCAAAATTGTTCTTCCGCCTTCTTTCTTTATTAACTGGAGAGACGTTGTGACAGTCTGTTATTCCCAGTACATGCAAGGAACTTCTCACTTGATAGACTGTAAAACCAGCCTCGGTCTAAATTTACAAATGTTTCTACAGTCAGTTTTTCTTTTTACAGTATTTCTACAGAACTCTCAAAAAAGAAAACCTTAAAAGGACTTCAGATATCTTCAGATAATTTGAAGTCTACAAGAGTTTAAAAAGTTATTAGTTTAAAAGCCCTTTCAAATGATAAAGGACTCCTAACATTTATGTATTGGCGGAATTCTGTTAAACAGAAATTACTTCAATTTCAGACCATAAAAAAATGTTGTTTCTGAACTTAAAGTCAAATAGATATTGTGATCTCTAGAAGAAAACCGGAAGGACAACCAGCAAATACACCGAAAGATCTTAAATAAATGAACGAGAAAGAAGCACAGCAGGCCATTCAAAGACCAAAGCCTTTACAAAGAACTATGTAAAACTGAACGAAAACAATCCATTTTTGTTACTCAACCCAGGCCAATTATTTCAAGAGCTACGGATTTTAAAAAAAAAAAATCAGCTTGTGGATTTGTATGATTGGACTAAACACATCATTTTCCAATCTGTAAACAACGGATGAGAAAAAGAAATCATTCAGACTTCATCTCTTGGTTTGAGACTGAAACAAGAGGCCTTTGTTTGAATAAAAGTGTTAGGCACATTTCACGAACAATGTCAGAACACTATCCAGATCATTTCTCACTCCATAAATGTTACTAAGAGAGAGGGACAAGAAAACAAGGCCTGCCCTTTTCTTATCTCCAATGAACAATGGGCAAGACCTAGTCTCAAAATTATTGTTAAAAAGATGCAGGTCATTGCACAGAATCACAGAATCACAGAATCACAAGGGTTGGAAGGGACCTCAGGAGATCATCTAGTCCAACCCCCCTGCTAAAGCAGGGCCACCTAGAGCATGTTACACAGGACTTTGCCCAGGCGGGCTTTGAATATCTCCAGAGAAGGA